>CAWYPN010000264.1:0-25472 GCA_963966035.1 Acleris laterana
ACTGACCAAAGAAGCCACAAAAAAATAACACGACACAAAACGACCGGCGACAGCCGCTGCCGACATTTTGTTTGTGGTGCTGCCACATGAAATTTATAGAAGATTTCATTATTTCATTAAGTTTATTTAATAATTGGTCTCTATATTTTTCTGTACTCAATTTTCGTTCATTTAATCTTTGAATCGATTTAACTCTGAATTTGCATGCTTGGACGCACAATTTACTAGATTGGTAATTGAAAATAACTGCAACAGAACTACTAAACACATAATATCGTTGAGATATGGCAACATTGGCAACCAGACAGTTAAATTGGTGCGGATGACGAATAAATGGATCTAGTTTCATACATTCGTTTTTTTTGTATGAAGTTTCTACCCACTGGACAGCACACAAATAAATTCTTTTATTTCATTACTGGCTACTTAAGTCTTAAGTAGCCAGTAATGAAATAATTTTGTCATCTTTTACATTTTTACGCAACTTTTTGTCTAGGATACCTACCTACTAGCAATTCTAGTTTAGAGTTAAGACAGGATATTTGTATACTATACTTAGCTAAGTTTTATGACCAAGGTAGGTTAAAATAGCCATCTTAGACTAATAAGTATCGTAGACGCCGTGCAGCCAACTGCGAAGCGTACTATTACTTTTTTCATAGTGATGTGGCGGAGCCACTCGTCATTATCATTCACACCTTCACTTTTGCATAATTAATTATATAAACATCTCATTCATTCATTGGAACAGTGTGTTTGTTAATAACTCCATGGCGGCCGTCGTCGCGCTGCGTGTGCGCGGATGCGTGCGTCGCGGCTGACGGCATGGCAGTCTACGAAAAGTCTTCCGAGAGCTGTCACGAGTATTACAACTTATCTTCTTTCTTTTACATTATATAATATGTCATCACAACTTAAGCCTTTGTATTCTCACCTTACCGCCAGAACTACACATAGTAGCACATGATTGTTTTGATTTAACTTTAATACTTGATAATAATAGTACATTCCGATCCAAAGTTGGTTTTGAGGGTTGCGCAGGTATTTATCGTTACTAATATTGCAAATTGAATGTTTGTCTTCATGGCATGGGTAGTCAAATGCACTACTTACCTACTACTAACATGATATTTTGATTGTAACTTGGAAAATAGAATATTTACCAAAGAAATAAAGACTTCTACGTGGACTGGGTCAACCACATGATACTTTTATAGAACTGGAGTGGAGTTCAATCAAAATATAAAGTAAAGTTATTAGCTATAAATTAGAATTTCCCTTTTCGTCATTTTGGGAATAATTTATTAAAATCGAATGGGGATAAACAAAACAGAATCATAGCTTTCACTGGTAAAGAACGATTCCTACAAAATTGGTTATTTTTTGTCAGGATAAAGATTTCAAAATCTTTTTGAGGTTGCGACTTTAGTTACATCGTTTTTAGGGTTCTTTAGTCAAACTACGAACCCTTTTCGTTTCGCCATGTCCGTCCGTCCGTCTGTCCGCAGCCAAGCTCAGAGATATAGACATATTAGTCACGCCAACTGTGGTAAAATAAAAACTTGCCTTAAAAAGTCATAACGGCTTCGGAACCCTACACTGAGCATGGTCCGACATGCTCTTGCCAGGTAGGTTTTTTTTTAATTGAAGATCTATTTCTCTCTCTCTCTCACTCTCTCTTGTTTATGCTTTTCCATTTTTTCTATCGCCAGCTTAAATTCGCCGTGTGGTTGATTGTAATGCAATGGAAACTCCTCGAAATTAAATTAAATAAATATCTGGCAACACTTTTTCCGTCAAATTAGTTTGTCAAACGAACAATCCCATGAAAGTCCATTTTAAACTGTTTCGCCACAGGCTTTCGCCGAGCTCTTTATTTTGTTTGATCGATTTTGGAACTTCGAGAGCCCCACCCTATTCATTAATTGTATTCGTCTAAAACCAAGAAAGTAGGTGCTTGTCATGATAGTTTCTTTGGTTTCTAAACGAAATAACCTCATAAATTCAAATATTATTTGGTTTCAAAACGCAAGTCCATTTGACAGATGATGAGGTGTTTGAGATTATTTTTTGCCATTCTTTCCAACACGTTTAAAGAATGTTATCAAAATAGATAACGATGCTTTATTATCATCTCGCCAGCATCTCGTGAAGTAGTGCTAGTGATAGCTGTATCATTATAGTTATAAGGTTTGGTTAGAAATGTGCGTTGCGTGACAGCGCGAGTCCGTGTATGGGGTCGTGTTTCGTTTATTTCTGTAAAGGGCGCTCAAATATTATGTATGTTATGTAACGAATGTTGTTCGTTGGTTTGCGAGTGATTTATTTCGGTAGCAACGATGAGGGTGGTGGCGCTGGTGTCGGGGGGGAAGGACAGCTGCTACAACATGATGCAGTGCGTCGGCGCCGGGCACTCACTGGTCGCCCTCGCCAACCTGCAGCCGCTCCACAAAGGTTAACCCACACGAGTACATCTTGCCTCTCATTCTGGAGCTTGTTGATTGTGGCAACAGATTATGCATGTGCATGTGTGTCAATAGACATGTCTGTATGAGTGTTTTGAACGTATATTATGGTAAATTAGAGTATTTTATGTATGTTTTACTTTCATATTGTTAACAAATACGTTACTTGAATTGCAAATGTTTTTTTCAATGCCATGAGCTACACTTTAGTAGCTGATTTTTTTATATAAAAATTTAAAAGGTCTCTGTTACTAAAATGAAACCTCTTTGTTTACAGATGAGTTGGACAGCTACATGTACCAAACGGTTGGTCATCAGGGTATTGGCCTTTACGCCGAGGCTATGGACTTGCCTCTGTACAGGGAGGTGATTTCTGGCACTGCTGTAGAACAAGGCAAAAACTATAAACCAACAGACAATGATGAGGTGGAAGATCTTTATCGGCTTCTTTCTAGGATCAAGGTAACTCTCAGTTTAATGGCTGGCAGAATAAACTAACCTCTTTACAGGTAAAAAACTTGAGTAAAAGGCCTTCATGTAGTTGTCACATATCTGTATAGAACATTCAACATTCTACATTTGAAAGTTGATGTAAAGTTCATATTAGTTTTGTATACAAATACATGCAAGGGGTCCTTTACTTAAGTTATTCCCTATACAGTATGTTATTTTCAAACTTTAAAAATGCTTGATTTAATTTATGCTCCTAAGGCCTAAGGCTCATATAATAAAATTTCATATTTCACAATGTTTTCATTAAAAATTATAAATAGAATTAAAATCTGCCATTAAAAGAAAAAAAATTGGCCAGATTATTAATTAATTACCAGCACTTAGTACACACACAGTTTTTAGAGTTGTTGGTAATTCTATAGCTCTGCCTATCCCATTCTGGGAATGAAGGCGTGAAGGTATGTAACACGCAGCTGTTCTATATTGGTCTTGTTTCAACTTACAATACCGTACCATAACAACATGAAGAAATATATTTATTTAACAAAAACTCATTGGTATTGGTAGCATGTGGCAGAATGTTAGTTAAAAAATAATAATACTGTGAATAATATTCAGTTAATGTTTATTTAATTTCAAATTGCACACATATGCATCACAAGCAAATGTTGGGGCATGGACCGTTATGGCTACTGCTGGAGGACCGTCCATCAATCAGGGGTCTCCATAAATCGAGAGGTGTTAAGTAGGCACGTTACTCATACCTAAACGCCGTTGTTGGGTAGAGAATCATGTACAGTGGAACTTATAAGTAGCTGCACATTTTATTACCTTGTCGCAATAACGAATTAAACTGAGAGTTGTTTGAATGTAGTATAATAATAGCTGCGACAAGGTACTTAAATGTTCAGCTACTTATGAGTTTGACCGTACAATTATAATTCTGTTCTTCAGTTTTAGCCTTAATTAAAGGCGGTACTGGAGCATTCCGGTTTGTGATCAACAGACTTTAGACAACAAGTAATGTGCTGATTAGATAAAATTATTCTATTTGTCAAGGAGCAGTCAAAACAAACACTTCATACAATGTTTGTCACCAATCTCATACATTTTATAAACAAGACTATCATTCACCCTACTATGTTGCTTTAGAGATCCGTGACGTAATTCCACATATTATCAACAAGCTAAATAAACATTTCTTTTGCAATACTGCAGTAATACTTATCTTAATTACAATTATATACTTGTTATAAATCTGTGCTACTGATATCAAGTGAATTAGGTATTTACATTTGTTTATCATTATGACGTTTTATCATTTCTAGAGTGAGATGGCTATAGAAGCAGTTGCAGTTGGGGCCATTCTGTCAGACTACCAAAGAATACGAGTCGAAAATGTGTAAGTTCTCATTATTAGTTAGGTTAGGTTAGTCATTAAAAAAAGACTCAAAAACTTCAAACTGAAGAAATTTCCCTGTTAACTTTGAAAGTTTGAAAATGTATAATGATACCTATAAAACCTAACTTTATACGTGAGATAAAAAAATTATGACTTCTGATAATTACCTATGTACCCAAATACATAATGACCACAAAAGGTGGTAGGGTAACCAAAGGGGGCTCGATTTACAACTGGTCCTTAACAAATTTTGCTGAGCAGTGAAACAATTTGTTGGTACTTGATTTGTACCAACATCGCAAACATTGTGTTGTTTTTCCAGGTGTCGAAGGTTAGGTCTAGTCTCGCTTGCGTACTTGTGGAGGAGAAACCAAAAGGAACTGTTACAGGAAATGATTTCAAGCCATGTTGAAGCCATTATTATTAAGGTTTGTTGTGGTTTCAAAAGTAAAATCAAAATTTAAACAATACTTTTTAAATTTGGCGTTTCTACTTTGTGTTGACGTTGCTTTCTACAAAAGTTAACGATTGGAAAAAGTGAGTTGAAATCCTAGTGATTGTCGTGATTAAACACAAAGCCTTTTACGATTTCTATACCTGCCTACTGTTGTTAACTTTCGTAGAATAAAACCTGTCTAGCCCACTGTTAATATGGTACAGATCCCGTCATGTTAAAATGCTGCCAAGCGACAACGGAGGGGATGTTGTTAGCGCATGGGTACAGTCGCTAACCAATAGCGTGCGCGCATACCGTCGGAGTGTTCCCCCGTCCCGCCCCCTTCATACCACCAATTTCGTCGATAAATGCGTGACGGCGCAGGTTCTTCGCCAGCGGCCTTTTTTAGGCGAGATGCGGTGTGTTAAGTTCCAAACGATAAAACCGCTTCAATCTCTATTACCTAACTAGCTTCTGCCCGCTACTTCGTCCGCGAAGAATTGGTTATTCGGCCATGTTGCCCTGGATATCGATTATTGCTATTCGATGAAAAGTAGACTGTTAATCCAGGGTATAAGCAGTCTCCATTCCAAATTTAATCCTCACCCGTCTAGCCTTTGCAGCATTAGGAGTAACGAATTAACACGCACAAATAATTTAGCATTAATAATATTAGTAAGATTTCTAAAATTAGCGGTAACATACATACCTACAGACAGACACGGCGAAGACTTTGCATTTATTACATGTATTGTACGAGTCTATATTGGAAATCCTGATGGTCCTAATGCGTCGTTAGTCCGGATTATCGTTCATTCCATATACGGTACGATTCGTCTGTACGATCGACCTGATGATAATCGTGACGATTGATCACATCAAAAATGACGCCCATACACGAACGATCGACCATTTAGTTGTTTGAAACTGAAGGATAAAGACGTGTTCAAATGTTGGTGTCAGAGTGAAACAAAATCGAATCATTGATCGTAAAGAGCTACACTGTCGATTAATCGTTACGATATTCATGATTGCATGGATTTTTGTTGCTATTTCCGAGCGACGGATCGTACAGACAAATCGTACCGTGTATGGGGCCCTTAAAACCGCCACAATTATAAATAATTTTAGTACTACCCTAACGTAACCTAACTGCAGGTATACTTGGAAAACTTAAATAGTTGCTTCAGACTCGCTATGCGTTAGGCCGAAGAACCCGCGTGCTGGGTTGCCTCCCTTATGTATATGTGCCCTTCATTTTATTTGCGCGCAGAGCTCTTGTCGTTCTAGCATTAATGATGTCATGTTCTCCGATCCTCTATTCATTTCATTCCCATTAACTGAACGTCCTTTTACGACATGACAGCATCGTCCCGTTTTATTAGACTTGTAACTTGTATAATAACTATCTTTTCTTGTATAATGTTTATTTATCAAACTGTCATGTCATATAAGAGAGACATCCCACCAGATTACCTCTCCCTCTAATATGGCAATACTAGCTTTACCCCGCAACTTCGCCCGCGTAGAAGTCGTTTATCGCTATTGTCCTAACTGTCCAATGTTTCCGGATAAAAAATACCCTGGTCTTTCCTGGGACTCAAAAGCTATTATTCCAAATTTCAATGACGTCGGTTCAGCGGTTTAGTATTATTTTAAGTATGGATAATACAGATCGAAAGTGAGTGGACGGGTCGGAAGGGGCCGCCCTAGGCGTACTTTTTCGAGTCAAATCGGAGAAATACTGGAAAAGGGCCGAATATTAAGTACCCGAAACCGACGTGCGTGCATGACTCGATGTATGAATGTGGAAGAAGCGAAAGAAATTTGTCAAGATCGTAGCAAATGGAAAGACGTGGTCTCTGCCTACCCCTCTGGGAAACAGGCGTGATTTAATGTATGTATGTATGGAAAATAATAATAATATTGTCAGGTGGCAGCACTAGGCTTGGACCCGCGCGTGCACCTAGGCTTGTCCATCCGTGAGATCCAGCCGCATCTCCTCGTGATGCAGCAGAAGTACGGGCTCAACGTGTGCGGCGAGGGCGGCGAGTACGAGACCTTCACCCTGGACTGCCCGCTGTTCAAGAAGAAACTCGTCATGTAAGACAAGTCACGTCTAAATATACATGGACAATTTTTTTTTCTCAGGGAACGAAAGTGGGAGAGCTATATCTACGATTACCTAATTGATTGAATTTTATTTGCCATCAAAAAGTTCTATATTAGAACATAAAAGGTGTTCAAAAATATCGGGATACTATCTAGTCGAGATTAGATACTTTTGAGGACGTTATAATACATATTTTGTGTCGAATTTACATATGCTTCATAAGACATATACATACCTATCGGGGTTTTGCTTGAACATAACATAGCACTATTTTTGTACAATTTCAATTTATATATTCCTGTTGTGTGTAGAGACGAGAAGGAACTAATAGTCTGTTCAGACGATTCCGTCGCGCCGGTCGGCTATCTCAACCTGAAGCTGCATTTGGAACCGAAAAGCACCGAAAACCCCGTCGATCTACCTCCCACAGTGAAATCCGCACTCGACTTCGTCAACGATTTGAGCGACACTGTGTTTAGCGACTTAAGCGACATCGAGCTGAGCGAGACGGAGCTAGAATCTATTGAGAAGTTAGAAAAGGAGGAGAAGAAGAAGCACAAAGAACTGAATCCATTGCTCAATACTGAGGAGACGGAAGTTACGGACCACAACGATTGCTCGGAGAGTATAGTAGGGTATAACTATGATCAGATGCGCAGGCAGAGCAAGGCGCACTCGGTGTTGGACCACAGCTCGATACACGGGAACAGCCACGGCTGGTACTATATCGGGGGCATCGTCGGGGAGGGCGTGGACACGGGCGACGCTACGAGGGACGCGATGAAAAAACTCATTAGTAGGTAAACTTGTTCACGAGTTATATTATTTTGGTAATAATAATTCTACGGTTTTATCAGACTGAGTAACTTTATTGCAATATTCATTTTTGTGCTCCTCATACTCAAATGCTAGTTGCCTCATACATGTCTGCACATAAATAATTATTTGCTTGAAAAAAATAGCTCCCGAAGTCGCTTCCGTCGCCTTTAGAATCAAAAAGATATGACTGTAGACTAAGAACAGAGTTGACTAGTCTGGTCCTTAACCGAACATTAGCTTCATCATCACTTTGCCATCAGTTGAGACTTGAGACACGCCTTACGTCAAATACAAAATGCTATGCAAATTACAACTTAATATACGAAACAAAGTCTCTTGTAATCTTCAACTTGTGTGGGCTGTGGCCGACGGTGGCGTCAATGGCACGACTTTCAGTACCCTTACCATGAGTTACAATTACCATACTCGCTAGCGAGTCGAATGCTCTGTCGCTTGCACTCTATAAGAATACTAGCGAGGTCTGCCAGGGACAGAGCTTCGACTCACCAGCTTGTACGTTAATTGTAACTCATGGTAAGGGTACAGTTGTCGTCCACTGTGGCGTTCAAAACGTTAAATAAAACGTGTGCTTATAGTTCCGCTTCCCAACAGTAACTCCATCGCTAACCCCGGCCATAAATTCCAGACTTGCTCGGCTCCCAATCGATGCGGCTCGAAGACGTCTGCTCCGTGAACATCTACATGCGCGACATGGGCGACTACGCTGCGCTGAACGGTGTATACGTGGACGCGTTTAACTTTGTCAACCCGCCGACCAGGGTCTGCGTGCAGTGCCCGCTGCCGGGAGACGTGGGGCTCATATTGGATGCTGTGAGTATACAATCCATTTGGCTTAAGGAACGGTGTTATAACTTTGACGCCTGTCCGTCAATCGCTGCACCGGTAAGGATGCGTTTTCAGGGCTCCGTAGTCAACAAGGAATATATTTTCGGTTTGTCAGGCACAAATACTAAGCAGCAGACCTATTATGGACGTGTCTATCACTGTATAAATGTGGTTAAAACTCATCTGTCATCTGTCATCACTCTTGCACATGTCCGAAAGTGACACATTTTTCCTCTCTTCACTTAAGTCTGGGTACTAACATAGTTCTGTGTAATACTAACAATATATGGACTCCGTGGTCTGAATTAAATGGGTTTTATTATTTTATCCTCATTTATCTCCAGCGATATCTGCTATCGTAACAGGCCATCATTGTAGCTATTGTTGTTAGGTGGCGCATAAGGTGTGCTGCCACAACTACGAGGGTGACTCGCACGACGGCTGCAAGGAGCGCGTCACCATGCACGTGCAGGGGATCTCGCACTGGGCGCCCGCCAACATTGGCCCTTACAGCCAAGCCATTAAAGTAACTATATACTTAGAAAGCTTGCTTATCAGGCCTTTAATTGTGGCTCGGAGACACACCAGGTCACAGGCCCCCTTATGGTAAGTGGGATCTGAAACTCATAGACATTTGCACTCATGAGATTATCTCAAAGCAGCAATCTTAAGATGAAAATGCGTTGGCAAAAAATATTAAACTCTACAGTAAATACAGTGCAATAGGTAGATCTTAAAACAACCTTTAAATTTGTACTCTCTTACTCACTGTTAGGCGTACTTAAAGCCGCGCCGTTTTAAGAGATATAACCTCAAACATGCCAAAAATACACCTTTTATACCCAGTTGCCAAATAATATGTCAAATCGGGTCTTTTAAAACGGTGCGACTATTATGTGGTGAAGCTGGTCGGAGACGTATGGTGCGTTCCTATATTCAAAACCATGGATAGGGTTGTGAAGTCTCGCTGAAATTTTACATTTGGTAGTGGCCTGCTGATAGATGTAACCGAACAGCGAGCCCATAAAAATGTGTTGCATTGGATTCACAAAAAAGACTAACACGCGAAAATGTCAGAAAAATGTGCTGTAACAGTATGTTTTAACTATATGCTTGGATAAAAATTCAAGAAGATGTAACTGCATAGGTAACCAAAAAGATTTTTCACTTCTCAGGTTCTAAAATTACTCACAATAGGCTTGTATAGGCGGACTAAAGTGATGTATTTAATCTCAAGGGATTAAAACTACACTTTACTCCCTAGGGACTAAAGTACTTTTTCTTTTTAATTTACGTTGGAAGCCCTTAAACTGCCAATCATCGCCTTTTTCAGTGATTGTATGTGGACCATTTTTAGTGCAAAAATTATAAAATAAGCTATTTAATTTCGTGAAACACTATTAATGATTACGAATTTGAATCTATTTAAACATATTAGGGATAATTCCATTTTATTAGGCATGGTCCAAATAGTTTTCAAGTTTGTATCTGTTGGTTAAATATGCAAGCACGGTGTTTATGAATGGAGGATTATCGCCATTTTCAGAGATTGTGTATGGACCATTTTTAGGCCGTGGAAATAACCTCAAAATGCCAACTGTGCAAAATTATTTATAAAAAGATTAAATTTCTTGAAACACGATTAATGATTACTAATATAAATATATTTAAATATATTAAAGACAATAATAGTTTTCAAGTTTGTCTGTTGGCTAAATATGCAAGCATTTAAAGTGTCACTTTACAAAAAACTAATAATTGCGAAACTTTGTCAGAAACTTTGTTACCTACTAAAGTATTTGTTAAATTTTGTAATTTTGTATAGAACGTCGTTTTTTTTTCTCGCATTCGAAGTGAAAAGTAGAGTGTTTAACTCGAGACTAAAGCGCCATAATGACACTCGAACTTTATCCACCCGAGCAAAGCGAGCATAATGGCTTACTTTAGTCCCTTGTTGAACAATCTACTATAAATGGTGAAAATTTCAGCCGTATCTAAGGGGACAAAATTCCAACAGGCGAAAACTTACAAAATATGTCAAATTTTAATGAGACATCACAACTCTATCCTCGGTGTGTATGCTTCGGCAAGGGAGTGCGTTGAGTTGGACCGGAGACGTGGCTACAGGTATGGTGTATGGTTGTAGGTGGGCGAGGTGATCGGCACGTGCGGGCAGATCGCGCTCGTGCCGGGCTCCATGCTGCTGCTGGAGGGCGGGCCGCGGCGCCAGTGCGCGCTCGCGCTGCGCCACCTCACGCGCGTCGTGCGGGCCGCGCACCCGCGCGCGCACATCCGCAGCGTCGTGCAGGTACACACACACACGCAATAGGGTATATGACAAGAGTGAAATTAAATTGGTTTTTCATTAACAACAGATAAACATTCTAAAAATACTAGGAAAACATCAATATTTTATTCATGTTTGCTATTTTAAGATTTTTAAATTCATATAATGCAACAATAAGGACGTTGTTTGATTGTGACGTACTACGTGATACTAATCCCTATAGATTCCATAGTAACGGAGCGTTTTTGACGTTTCATAAAAAGAAACTGATTTGAATGTGGAAGAAGCGAAAGAAATTTGTCAAGATCGTAGCAAGTGGAAAGAAGTGGTCTCTGCCTACCCCTCTGGGAAACAGGCGTGATTTAATGTATGTATGTATGTAAGCTGATTTGACTTTTGTCGAATACCGTATTGTAAAACTAACGCATCTAATTTGAAAACTACAATATTTTGATCAGTAATTGGTTGAGTACTCGCTGATGATGCGATTTGCGACGTTTAACGTAACTGGGTTGATGTTGGGTTTCCGCTTGTTAATGTTATTGTTATGTCAATAAATCGGTGCCGATCCAAGACTGTAGCGGTAGGTGCCTATAGCCGGCACGGTTTACGTTCCTCCATAATAATCTCGTTCCCGGTGGTATGTTCCTGATTCCCATTCACTGCATAGCCTGGGTCTCCTGTACTCCGGAATGCGGTATATGGTGGAGATTCCAGTTGACTCGATGCGATCTGCAGTAATTCCTGGAGCTGCTGGTCTTGTTACTGCCATCCTGCTCGCTCTTCTCACTGACGCGCAACAGCGTAATGGTTCCGGTGAAAATGCTTCTTAGTCAGGCAGGGTAACGACGATGGTCTTCTTTGCCGGGGTCACCACTTTACTGGTGGTTACCCCATATTGGTGGGACGTCGAGCAGGGTAGCGACGATCATTGTTCAGTCGGCATGGTATTCTTTGTCGGGGTCACCACTTTACCGAAGGTGATGATGTGCATGGTGGTGGGGGTGAGAGAGTCGGCATTGTGTTCTTTGTCGGGGTCACCACTTTACCGAAGGTGATGATGTGCATGGTGGTGGGGGTGAGAGAGTCGGCATTGTGTTCTTTGTCGGGGTCACCACTTTACCGAAGGTGATGATGTGCATGGTGGTGGGGGTGAGAGAGTCGGCATTGTGTTCTTTGTCGGGGTCACCACTTTACCGAAGGTGATGATGTGCATGGTGGTGGGGGTGAGAGAGTCGGCATTGTGTTCTTTGTCGGGGTCACCACTTTACCGAAGGTGATGATGTGCATGGTGGTGGGGGTGAGAGAGTCGGCATTGTGTTCTTTGTCGGGGTCACCACTTTACCGGAGATAATTCATGGTGATGGGGGGTGAGAGAGTAACCACTTTGTCAGTCAGTTACAATCCATCTAATTTAATTACAATTACACATGCGTATATATACAACGTTAACTTACTTCAGTACTAACTAATGCGCGCTAGCTACACGTACAGATAATGTCTAAATAATCTAAATGCAATTCAATACGTGAATCGATAACAATTACTAAACGTGCCTACCGGCACAGGCGTTAATAGAAGCAAAGTTTGTTTGAAACTGTTCTTTATAGGTACGCAAATTTCAAAACCTTGTTGACGTTATTTTTATTTTGAAACTAAAACTTCTGCCCGCGACTTCCGCATAAAATTATATCACGATTATAAGTATCTGCCTAAGTTTGGATTCGAATAAACTGGAATAAGGTCTTATTCCTTGATTAAAAAGCGAATTTGTATAAACTAATCTCTGATTAAGTCTTATTCCAGTTTGGTCAAAATCCGCCCTGATTAGGTGAACATAGTAGGCGGACAGACTAATGTGAAGACAACGCGACGTTCGTCGACCGAAGTACAGTAGAACCCGCTTAAGACGATTCTGAGGGGACCTAGCAAAAAAAGTGTCTTAAACGGGAAATCGTAATAAACGTGAAAATAAAACTAGTAATAATTCATGTACACACATTTACATGTAATTTGTTTATTTTAAATGGAAGATACAAAAAAATATGTTTATGTAAAAGTGTATATTAATAACAATTGTTTTACGTAAAGTAATTATTTATTTTAGATTGACGTAACGATTTGGATGCATTTTTCATAACAAGATTTTCAATAGAATTTAATTTATGGATCGCTTCTTCGCTATTACCCATAGAAGATACATAGCGTCTTAAATCTGCTACAACTGACAACGCCTGAGCATTTGACAAAATTGGAGGCGTTTCCTCCTGTTCGTGTGCGTCTTCATCATCACTTATGGTTGCGTTTTGGGTGGAACCTGCACTTTCAATAAGGTCTTCGACTGAAAGCACTTCGTCGCGCCCCTTAGTACGATATGCTCTTTTTCACCCGCTTACATAACTTGGTATTATGGTTTTAGAAGACGTATTAAGCGGGACGCGAGTCGTATTAACCGTGAAAAAATGTATGAATCTGGCCTTAAGTTGCAGGGACCGGCAGAAAATGGCGTATTATGCGGGAAATCGTATTAAACGTGATCGTATTAAGCGGGTTCTACTGTAGTTTGAAACAAGTTCGGCAACCGCATTAGGTGAACTAAGTAGTGTAATTGCCGCTTAACTAAAGCGGGATTTACATTACGAAATTAGTGTCATGAAATTGGTTTCGTGACATTAGTTTTACCAACAGTTTCACGTGTAATTTAGTACTTTCATAATGCATGCATTAATTTCACGAATGCAAATCAGTTTCGTGCTCTGCGCGATTTTTTGGTGAAATTAGTGTCATGCAACTAATTTCATAGTGTAGATGCGACGTGAAACTAGTGTCGCGAAAGCGCCTGCTAATTCAGAGATTAACTTTGTTGCACCAAAATGCTTTTTTGATATCCATCCTCGAACCCACCAACGTCTTTTTTTTCTTGCTAGTCTTTTTTTAAGTTTATAAAGAAGCATCTCTTTAACCACATTAAATATAGAAAAATATAGCTTAGATGCTGACGGGGCCATGGTTACCGCGGTACTGCGGATTTCACGACACTAATTATTTTACGAAATTACTTTCGCGTATATCGAAACTACTTTCGTAAAATTAAACCCAACCTGCATGACACTAATTTCGTAATGTAAATCCCGCTTTAGAGCGTGTGCTACATGACGCACGGCGGCATCGCGGGCGAGGCGCGGCGGCAGCTGGAGCGGCGCACGGCGGGCGCCATCGTGCAGTACGCCGTGGTGGGGGCGCTGCCGCGCGCCGCCGCCCTCGAGTGGCACGCCTGGGCGCACACCGGGAACAACCGGTTCGACTGTGAGTGCCAACACCACTCAGAACTACCCTGACAATACACTACATTCTCGGAACAAGCTTTTGTACACTACTACACAAATCGAAAATGTCTTATGCCCGGTTCCTATATTCAAGAAATGAATCTTTTCCGTACGTCTCGTTAAAATTTGACACATTTTGTACGTAGCAAATGTCAAATTTTAACGAGACGTAAGGAAAACGATTCGTTTCTTGAATATAGGGACCGGGCATTAAGGATCAAACTATCCCTACATAATTTTGATATTTTCCAATGTAGTACATAGCAAAATTGATGTGTGGTTTTTGTACAGTCACCATCAGCGAAGTACCATATGGCACTACCTTCACGTTCACTTTTTTATGCAGCGCATTACAATAACGGGTGGCTCAAATTGACTTGTAAGATTTGAACTTGAATGACAGACATACGACCGAAGCGAGTTTAATAAAATAACTATTAAATAATTAAAACCCCCAGATATATAATGTCGACCTCAAAACTGATATCTCTTGAACGGCCTTACTCTCGATCACCATCCTATTCTCTCGATTTAGTCTTGAATGACGAGTAATAGGGATGTGACACTTGAAGTTGCGAATCGAGTGCTTTGTAGTACCATCGTTTAGTTGAATAGTTACGCAGATTCAGTCCTCTTCCGTTAGTAATAAGGTTGCACATACTGTCTCAAGTTGTACATATCTAAAATGTAAGACTGTGTCCAGATCTGGTGAATGCACCGCTCGCGATTTGCGCGCGTGCATGTCAAGTTCGCGCGCAAGCTACGTGCTCTAACTTTTCCGTATGCCCGCTGTACAAACCTTGCGTGAGTTGCGAAGAGGTGCTCTATTGCAATAACTGCACGCGTGCGGATCACAAGCGGGTCACGAGTGGCGCATTCGCCAGGAGGGCTGGCATAATGTTTGGATCGGATCTTTTTTTGTATCTGGTCCGTAAAGATAGAGACGCACTGAGACAAGCGAGAAAATGCAACTTGTCCTAGCCGTACAGATCTAGACACACCCTAATTTATTCGCTCTTGGTTATCCTACGAATCAATAAATGATATAGATGGCTCACAGGAGATGCCGCTTTTTGTTATAGCAGATCAGCAGCCACAGATATAAGCTTGGTTTAACTTTCAGATGAAGAAACAGGCTGTAACGTCGGCGACTATAAGGTAGCGATTACGAGGCGGTGGAATTATGAGAACACTGTTGCTGCGTGCGTCTGTTCAGTTGCGACAGGTAAGAAATAAATCTGTATCTTTAGTCATTAACTTTGAGGAAATTTCTGTCTATTTATAGGTTGAACTAGACAATTGCCGCTTTTGTGAAGCGCTAGTTATAGGAAAATAATTATTAAAACATTCATACAATAGTACATTATTGCCTTGGCCCGGAAAGTGGGAATTAACTGACGAGATGGTCCGAGGCAATCCCCGTTTCCACCGAGGCATATATTATGCTTTTCGCAAACAATGCGAGGAAATGATACAAATACATAATTATGTATTAGTAAAAAGCTATCATCAAATTCAAAGAGAATCTTCACCCAACACAACAGGTGTGGACAAGTTGGGTGTATAAGTTTTTTTCCAGGTCTTTCCTATTTTATATGCAATAGAGAGCATTTTTGAATAAAATATCGCTGCGGACAGGAATGATGGTTTTGATACTTTTATTTGACTAATAGGAAGAAAATGAGGCTCTTTCCGTCTTAGTTTTTCATAAGAAAAGCCATCGTTTACGAGCATGCTTGAGAATATTATGTCATTTACGGCGATGCAATGTTAACATTAAGTTCCTCTCAGGTTCGTCCCCATCTACGTGCCAGCTCTCGTTCCCGAGCGAGGAGTCGTGCGTGTCGCACCGCGAGCTCGCGGCGCAGATGTCCTCCGAAGACATCGAAGCGGTCTTGGAGTACGCGCTGAGGAAACTGCTGAACGACTGCGAGGAGCGGCAGCCCATGCCCGCTGTCAAGATGAGAATATTCTACCAGGTTCGTGCTGGCTTAATAGACAATTTTAACATGAATGAATTAACTAATTTATGTGAGGTGCCTGTCTCAAGATCTGACAATAAGGCCGGCCTTACACTCGTAAGTTTTACTACGTAAGTAGGGACACGGCTATCTGTTAGAATGAGAAAAAAATGACTTTTTTTTATGGCATAGAGAAAACAAACGAGCACACAGGCCACCTGATGGTAAGTGGAAACTGTGACCCATAGACATTCGCATTCACAAGACTGCAATGCAATCCTAAGACTGCAAATGCGTTGCCAACCCTGAGGACTAAGATGGAATGTCTCTTACACGTACATACATACATAAACTCACGCCTTTATTCCCAGAGTTATGCCCACAGATATAAACTATTATATACTTGTTGATAATTCTGTTCTGTTCTTTGTTGTGTTCTGTTTTGTTCTGTTGTGTTCTGTATGCCTCTTATCTTATTGTAACAAATAGCTGTCTGTCTACAGATGTAGTGCAAAATGATTTTCCTTCGGGAAAACTCGGATCTCAATCGGAATACGATGGCACCCGAACTGTCAATCAATTATTGTATTAAATGAGTGACGTTTTCATGTCCATTAAAATGGAACTTTATTGTTTAGTGTCAAATGACAAATGCTGTCATTTGTCACTTTCCAATTGAGATCCGAGTTTTCCCGAAGGAAAATCATTTTGCACTACATCTGTACTTACGTAAGTTAACTAACGAGTGTAAGGCCGGCCTAATGCTAATTATGGCTTAACGTTTAAGCCGAAATTCCAATGTGGCGCACGCTACGTATGCACACGCTACACAACACGTGCGCCGTAATTTTTCTAGGCGTGTGTCACTGACTTCATTTCGTGCGAGTGCCGTTATAGAAGTATCTACATACATTATGATACAAAGCTAATTTATATTCACGTGTGCATGCGTAGCGCGGGCATTGTGCTTTACATTTCGCTCAAGATTAACAGCTTTACATCTTGAAGCGCCGCGACACTGTGTATCAATTTTGTTTCGAAACATTTGTTATGTTCGCTTTCTTACTCAAAAAACTCTAGTATATTTCAAGTAAATTGGATTCGTTCGTATTTATTAAAACCTGGATAGAAGATTGTTGTTATAGTTTAAACTTTTTGAACTGAGCTCTTCTACTTACCCGTAAACACAACGGTCATAGCGCATCTTTAGAATGATAGTGACCTAATAAGCAAATTTTGGATTTCGAGTTAAGTCTCTACAGTAATAAATTTATGACTCGAAGTCGAACGCTGAAAATTTTGAATTAGGTCACTTTAATTCTAAAGGAGCGATTAGTATCAATACAATCTTAGTCGGGCGGTTGTAAAGTGCAAAAAAAAATTGCTTGCCATTATTCTGTTACTGTATTTTGTAGTCTACTGTCTAAAGAAATAGGGTCGATAATCTATGTTAACCTCCGAAGGCGGTTGTTATCTGCTTTAACCGCGAGCTCGTTGTCCTAATTTGTGGTTAACTACACAATGGCTTTGTATTCTCAAATGGATAAGCTCAGTTGAAAAAGTTTAAACCTACCAAGTAGTTTTGTTTATCAGGTGTGGAGCGCGCCCCCCCCGTCCCGCATACTGGCAGCCGTGTCGCGCGTGAAGCAGCGCGTGTGCTCGCGCGCCTGCGTGACGGCCGTGCCCGTGCTGGCGCTGCACAACGCCTTCACCTTCCTCTCCGTGAGCGGGCTGCGCTTCGACGAGTAACTAGGTGCGTCATTATCAGTGTTCGGAATTTTCACGGCAAAACAAAAGACTCGCAAATTTACTAGGGTAAGAAATAATTTTTCATCGATATCGATAGTAAAATAAATAATGGTCCACCAAATAAATATAAATATATTATAAAATACATTAGGTTTGTGTAAAGTTTCGCGTCCGTTTTCAAGCGTTTTACAAATAATATCTAGACAGTTCGTATTTGAGCACTGTCATATCAATGAAGTGACGTTTAATGTCTCAATATACAGATTTTTCATTTTAAGTGTCTGTTATTGTCAATGAGGTGGTATAGTCGCTATATTTCACCTCTTTACTACTCGAATTCGGCAAAGGCAAAAGGACGGGTTATTCAATATTTTCATTAAAAACAAGATGTCGTTAAGGCTTAAATAATAACTTTTACACTGAATAATCTGTGAATTACTGTTTTTTTTTTTGCATATTACTTTAAATTATAAAATATTCCATAGTAATTCTCGATATCGATGAAAAATTATTTCTTACCCTAGTAAATTTGCGACAGTCTTTTGTTTTGCCGTGAAAATTCCGAACACTGGTCATTATTCATAATTCGATGAACACTCTTAACACGTTCCCTGTCCGGGTGCCCCCATTGTGGGGACATGAAGCTTTTTTTCAGGAGTCCGTGCCTCCACTATGGGGCCACATCCCCATACTAAATACACAAGTTGGACGTGTGACATTGTCAGATCGTTTTGTATGGGGACAGTGAACGTGTTAAATCTTAACCTTCAGATGAATATATTTTTTACTAGTTAAAAAGATATATGTGTTTATAAGCGTAGTAAATACGAGAAAAGTAAAAGAAAAATGTATATTGTATAGTCAATTTTTAATGTACAATTTGTAGGATAGGGCCTGCATTATGCATACATACATACATAAACTCACGCCTTTATTCCCAGAGTGGGGTAGGCAGAGCTACAGAATTACCAACAACTCTAAAAACTTGTTGATAATTCTGTAACCACATTTTGCATTATGCATTCCCCCGTAAAGTGTCCCACTCAATGTTTATTAGGCCAGTCAATAACAACATAGAACATTGCAAACACATGTATCTGCGATTTTTTTCATGTTGTTAGGTCCCTAAAGTAGTTTATACCCAAGTTTTTTTCCAGAAAACTGCCTTGACAGCATTTTTTAGGTATCTCTGTTCTATACTTTTGTAGAACTTACTAAATTTGCTACAATTTGAGCCTAACAGCAATAATATATTATCTAATATTGGGCTCAAAAATATCTGACACGCTCTTATGCCTTTAGTAATAGAGACGCGTCAGATATTTTGGAACACGATGATGAATAATATATTATTGCTGGTGACTGTACAGATAGTCAGATGGGTTTTTTTTCTCGTGTCATTTTACAAGATTCAGCCGCGGATACATGTAGGGGCAGAATCCGCCAAGAAAAATAAATTTGCTTCAATTTATTTTTAAACAGGTGCAGGCCTGTTTCGTTAAAAAAATAAAAACTGTTTGCCTTTTTTATGTCAATATTGACTGGCCTATGTATAATTAATAAGAAATTTTATAAAATAACTAGTTAATCACATTAAAACGTTCATAATTTATACTAATTTGCGACAGTTATTTACGGTCAATTAAACATGGTTAAATGGTTTGGAAATATTTGAGAGTTCGATGTACTTAGTTCATAATAATAGCAAATTACCGTGAGAGCACAGTGTATGCTAGATCCTACATGAGTAAATAACAAATATTGCCTCCTCAGACATTGAGAACTTTACTAACTTTAGTAAATGTACAGCAAGAGTGACACGTGTAACAGCACTCAAATTAAAAAAAAACTACTTAATAATAATCCGCCAAACACGCTCAAAGTAAACCTTAATTTACCCGTTTTTCCCTTTTACCAATGCTCCTAGATCTCAAAAGGACTAAGTGTTAAAATGCCTACATCCTAGAATACCAGTTTTTTTTTCTTTTTACGTCGGATTCTCAATATGGCTGAATTTTAAATGTCTTGGGCTCATAATGATCAAACTTCACAACACATTATCTCAAAACACCATTATAATTTCAAACCAACCAAATACCAGAATACTTAAATAAATTTGTAATTTAGTCAAATTAGTATAGTAGGTATTATGTAATTTAGTTGTAATGAACCCAAAGCGATATTTTTATTTTATATTATCATTTTCATAACCAATATTTAAAAAAATATTGACTGTTGAGTTTTTTACGGCGTTTCTTCTCAGCCAGTGGTCTCCTCTTGGGAAGCGCTTATAGATTTTTGACGTGGAAACCTACATGGTCTGTCAAGTATGACTTATTCTCTCGAATACTATGACCATTTCTACACAAAATGTTAGTTATGATTACATATACAGTGTGTTACCGGCATGCGGGCATTTATTAAAACTACCGATTATACGTTGCTTTAGCAATTCTTTGCAAGTATTATCAATTAAAAAATAATTAAAATAACTTCACAATTAATTTTCTTAGATACTGTCCATTTTCAATGTAGTGCATGTGCTGCGTGTTCATCGTTATCAGTATCGCTGTTGCTTGGTACAAGGCATGTCGTGGTACGGGGGCAGATCATAATAATCAAAGTAACCGACGACTGTCAAATTACACTTGTTAAATTGCTGTGCTTTACATTGCTGGCAATTAAATTTTTGTTAGAAAGTTAACAAAGCCTGAAAATTTGTTTATTAATTAAATTAATGTCATAGTTACATTACAGATATACGTTATTTTAACGTACTTTAAAAAAAGCCAGGGTGCTGGTAACACACTGTATGATCAAAAGTTATTACAACTTTTAAATTATTTACACATTATCAAAACAGGTAAATAAATTTGGTGTCCCAAGCTGTTGACTTGTAACATCGATACGAAAAGCACTATCCATACCCTTTTGAACGTCACAACGGCTCTGGCCGTCAACTGAGTCTGACGGCTACCACCGTCACAAGTGCAAAATTAAAAGAGACTTGGTTTCATATCAATAAGGTGCCATTTGCATAGCATAGCGAACATGTTTGGCGTGCGAGTGACACATTTTGTATTTGACGTAAGGGTTTAGCAGCATCTATACATTTTTGAGTTGTGTAACTAGTTCAGCGAATTTTGAACGACACGACAGAACCACGTCCGTACAACAACAACACTTTTGCTGTGGGTGAATTGCAAAAATATTGTACATAGTTAAGGGCTTAATTGAGGCAACGTTAACTTTCTTCAATTGTTTTTCCTTTGTGTAACGAAAGTTATGCATATGATTATATGACTAATCTTCGTTACACAAAGGAAAAAGTTAAGGATTGTTAAGGGTTTTTTAATTGAGCCCTTAACTATGTACAATATTTTTGCAATTCACCCGTATACTGTGCTTTGGAATGTAACATTTAATTTAGGAAATTTCATTGTCCCCAGGTTTCCTCAACAAATAAGAATGCAGATGCTTTATTGCCAGTTTATGAAATATATTTGCTGAATATTTTCAGTGTTTATATAATTTTTGTTAATTATGCTACCGAGTTTACGATACCATAAGTCAAATTATATAAATTATTTTTATTGCATTTCTCGTCTTATTGTCTCCTCCTTATGTAATGGAATGAAACCAAAGAATCAAATTAAATTTAGTTTATTTTTTTACAAAATTGACCGAACAGTGCGAGATTTCTAGAACGTTTACACTTGCATTAAGTAGACATAAAGTTATCAATTCTTAGAAGTAAGTCTTAATTCACCTGTGTCAATCAAGCAATTCGAATCAGAGGTGTGACACACAGACACACCGAAATCAGTATATATTGTATATAAAAAGTCATAACATGATTCGAAATAAATCTGTGGGCATAAATTTTGTCTTAAAAATTGTCACTAAGCTTACTATATGATTAATAATAACCAAAGGATAACTATAAACTAAACATGATACATTAGAGGTCATCAGTTTGATGATTGTTACTGATACTGCACTTACAAAACTCTAATACAAGTATAATACACAACAACATACGGGACATTGCACACAGCAGTGGTTAAGAGACGATAGCGCGCAGAGATATATCATAAGTACGGCGATCACTTGCTGCCGCGTTACGTATTCAGGCGCGTCCACGAGCCTCGCTCGCTCTACGGCGCCGCCGGAGCGGCCCGCTGGTTGGTCGTTGATACAACTCAACAAGCACGCGACCATTCACGAGCCCGCTCCACTCAAAGTTGCCTCTCGCCCATACGCAGCTTTATACTCCTACGTGTTATCAAAACAATATAATCTGGAAACGGATACCACCCAATTCAGCTATATTTTATTTAATACTATCTTTATAACACCGTAGAATAAATAATTTTCTTCGTAATGAAAATAAACATATTATACTCTGAGTTTAAATAATTTATTTGATCTTTCTATTAATAATCTATATAAATCATTGGGTAGGTATACTTTCCAGAACAAATAAGTAAATTGGAAAACAAAATAGCCTAATAGTTTTGTACTTTGAAATTAAGTATAGAAGAAACGATAATTAATTGAAAGCTGCTGAATTTCATTCGTGTAATTAAACTACAAAACAAAATCTTATTTAGTTATATAGTGCAATTAATCAACAATATCTTAATTAGTTGAATGATTCTGCGTAATAAGGGGGAAACTCGCCTCCAGTAAAATTAATATTTCATAAGTATGTAAGCTATCACCAGCCCCGCGGGGTGTCCGGTGGATCCGGGCATTTCTCACTTTAGTTACATAATTCTCAAATACAGGGGACACAAAATTGTATACAGTGTATCCACGTAAAACTAAAATAAATACCTTACACGGAGAATTAACAATAAACTAATTTTATCTATCTCAAAACATATAAAATGCGGGCTGTCTTGATTAGATCATTACTTCACAGCGTTCAGCCGATATTCGAACAAAACAGAGGGGCAAAACAATTCATAGAAACAAAACTCAAATGCATCAAAAGGCAGATATTTCTATTATAATCGTTTATTTTCATCAAGTAAAAAAAAACTTGTAGAGAATACAACCTAATTGTCAATTTCCTGCAAATAGTACCGCGCATGGAAAATGATCATGTTGCTGCTACAATATTAATAAAATCGAAATCCTCGATGACACAACAGCAGCACATAAATAACAACTCGCGGACGCATACACAAATACATGATTTTGCCTTACTTTAAAACAGAACTATTAATATTTAAAATAGTTTGATTGCCCAGCTACCCATAATAATGAAGTTAGTATTACTGTACAGTTTACACGTTAAGTTACCTGCGTTCTACATCTATCTAACCACTTCATGTTCGTCTCCAGTCAAATCAACCCGTCTGCTCCCACTAGGGATAAATACGACGCTTCGTTCATAACCATAACAAAGATCTCGATGCATAGAAAATAAAGAGTATGCAGCCAAACAAACAGCCAATACACTAGTATCTCTTCACTATCCGATAACTTAAACATACATAGCCTACTAGTTAATCGTTATATTAATCAGATTTATGCAACAGTGTACCTTACAACCGTATTATAGAAGCGAAAGAGTTATATATAGACTAAACGCTAGTTTTATAATACATAGTCCGATTCTATACACACGTACGTTCCAACTTTCACTCCCCCCAATTTACACTGTATTCTGCGCCAGTCAGTGATCGTGGTGGTCGGGATGGTCGGGATGGTCGGGGTGGTCGGCCTCGGGCTCGGCGGGGTCGGGCGGCTCGTCGAGCGACTCGCCGGCGCGCTCCTGGCGGCGCGAGGCGAGGTACTGGCGGTGCGCGTACTTGTTGAACCGGCGCTTGGCCATGAAGAGCGTGGCGATGGTGCGCGGCGCCAGGCGCGCGGCGGCCGAGCGCGACGAGATGCCGGCGCGGCGGCACGAGCCGCACGTGTAGTCGAGCACGTTCAGCGCCGACACCGTGCGCCTAACGCACTCTGCACACGCACACACAATACACATCGACCATACAATATACCTACACGCGACCGGACCGTATTTATAAATTGATTTCAAATGACAATGCCCGCTTCGAGACGCGTTGCAATTTACAGTTTTATATTGATTGACATTTAATTTCACGGTTTATTATCTTGAGACGGTCATCGCATTCAAGCTCAGTTTATTTCGGCCCTAAAGTTCCGCCAAGATAAGACAATCCTGACAGCTGTTATCCCGGAGAGATTTTACGGTCAAATTATTGACTGACAGCTCCTAGGATTGCCTTTACTTGCCGCTGGTATATGACACAAGAATAATGACAACTTGAAAAAAAAAAACATCACAACTTGAATTTCTGAAAATAGTGGATCTTTCTTTTGTATCAGTGAACGGAACACTTTTCTTGGTAACATTTGGCCCAAGTTGAAAACACCAGTTGGCCTTCAAATAAGAAAATAATTCAGAAACTGTTCTCATGTCAAATAGCACTCAGTCTCATATAATCATCAGTAATTTATTAAATAAATCAATAAATATCATATAAACCTAACATGATCGACAAAAGGCACACATATCGGCGGGTCTATCGGGCCGATAACCTACGAGGGTCATTCATATGCGACCCACTACCTGCTAACGTGGCTCATACGCGGTGTAAACGTGTATAATACATCATGCGTTCACCTTAAACTTTCTAAAACATCTAGAACACAAGAACTAAGCTTCCTATCGATATGATTTTGATATAATTGTTGTTTTTTTGTTTCTGCTGGGAGTTCAAAGGATTGTAAAGGTTTATTGGAGGTATAAAACAAGGAGTAAGTTTATGTGAGTTGAGACAGCGGTATGTATTCAAGCAGTAACAAAGTTTTAAGTTAACATGCGCAGGGTATGGGCGAAGCACCAACTTGAGAACACATTTTGCAAACCGCAAAGAAATTGCATATTAAAGAAAATTCGGACTTTATATATTATAAAGGTGTACAAATGTGTTCTCTACAAAATGCCAGTAGCATAATCACAGGCGATGTAAGATGAAATAGGCTGAACAATAAGCTACTAGACTGTATTAATAGATCTCATGTGAATTAAAGAAACGTTGCCTAAACAAATCTGGTAGCTTAATGGGCAGCCCCGTACGCCAACTGTGCTCTCACCAGAACAAAGACTTCAAATGAACTGGAAAATAATGACAATGATAATTTACGTCCCGTTATCGTCCAAATATCAACATATTTTGAGTGAGCATCAGATTTAAAAAGCGGGCAAAGCGTTCGAAATACTATCTACATTTATTAAGTAGATGCAGATTATTGTTAAAGCTAATAAAGTATAAAAACAGCTAGATTAACCACTTTCCGTGTCTAATTCCTAGTGAAGGCACAGCGCACTACCGAAGCGTCTACAGTATTGGACGTACCTTGATGCAGCTGTCTATCGCAGAGTTTACATATGACGAGTTGCATAGTTCCCTTGGGCCCGATGAAGGAGCGCGCGCACAGCGGGCAGTAGCGACCGATGCGATACGCCCTACGCACGCACACACACATACGCAACGTACGCGCACAAGCACCGGAACACAGAAACACGCCATTAGTTCAAACACGGAGCAGACTTGGGCTAGTTTGTTACTTGTCT
>CAWYPN010000265.1:0-17621 GCA_963966035.1 Acleris laterana
TAGCAATCTTACCGGTTTTTTCCACAACCCAATAATTCACCCCCTTATTTGCCAATTTTTTCTAGTAACTACAAAAAACATAAATGACTTCAATCTAAATATGTACAGAGGCTCTATTGTACTCGGAAAAACCTTATCGCTTTTTAAATGTTATCGTACTGTCAACGTTATAACAGCTGTTATGGCGGCCTAGTTCCAAACAATACGATAACATGTCAAAAGCAATTAGCTTTTACCGAGTGGAATAGAACCCTGGCGTAGTGAATAATGACACGTCATCGTATTTTGTCGGATTATTTCATTTTATCTTGCTATCTTATTCAGCTTAAATACGCTAAGTTAGAAAGCAAGGTAAATGCGATATTATCCGATAAAATGAAATGCTGTTTCTTGTGTAAATAAGTTGAATCTAAATAAGTCCAGTATTAATGTGTAGGTTAAGGCTTCATCATGGCTTGTTTGTGCCCAGGGCCCGTATTACGGTCGCCTTTATCGCGTTGGATACAGCATCCTTCACTCTCGCACTCACATACTGGTTAGAAAGGGATAGATGTTTTATCCACACCGATAAATAGGCCCGCAGGATGCATGTATCTTTAGCCTTCCTACGTGTTAGATTATGGATGTATGTCTCTCTGTCCCAAGGGATATCCTTTGCGTTGGGTTTTTATATGTATTTTGAATCGCTATTTCTCTATTTCTGTCAATTTATACTTGGGGAAAGCGAAGCGCCTATAAGAACGCTAAGGATATCTCGTCATAGTTAGGATATTTTCAGAGCAACTGTGTAGGTCAATTCAATGTTGTCTTACTTCTGATAGACATTGCCAGTTCTGTCTTCAATAAATTTTAATATCAATGTTTTTTTTATTAAGAATGATAATTTAACGTTAAAGTAATTCCAAGTGACATTGGCATAAGTGCACAGTAGTGCAAGCCAAGTTTTATATAAACTCAACCTACATAAAGATGTATATTTTCCCTTCTACATAGCTGCGTACCTTCTTTCTGTACGATTGATTTTCTCTTCCTGTTGCTATAACAACTCCAAAAATGTACTTTTTAGTACCTTGTCGTTTAAATATGACACTAAATTTACTAGGAATCGACATGTCTGTAACAAAGATCTGCCTTAACCTAATTGAACCTTCGGTAGGACAACGGCACAATTGCCCTTGTTGTCATAATGGTACGTTGTGCCGTTGTTTTACCGAAGGTGCGCGTTGTATAAACGCGTATAAGTTAAGACGTTTTTATTTTACCTACTGTAGGAAGCAGCAATACATTTGTTGATTTCTAGTAAATATAGAAATAAATATGCTTTTCGTGGTGATACGGCAAGCTGCTAACATGTACCCGTTTTCGGTGTTGAATGTATGTCTATATAGATGTATAGTTTGTTCATTTCATGCAACTGTCACTCATAAGCGACGTCGAATCGGAAACCGTGACTAAGTCGTCCGACACGCAAGTATGTCCTTCCTTGCTCTTTGTCATTTGTGTGCTTTAAGTATCTCGTAATAAGGCCTATATTACAGTTATATATTTTTTTGTTAAATAAAAATTGGTAACACTAATAAAGATTGTTAAGGCTTTGTACTGTAATCTAGGCTTTATTTATTTTCTTAGTTACGAAAAGATTTCATTGAACCGTTTTACTTAATTCGTGTGTGAACTTGGCTTTAAGCACTTTCGTGCCCCTTAATAAGAACGAATCTCAGTACTGTTCAATGGAATATTTCTTTCATTTCCTTATAATAATCATGTTTTATTCTTTTCTTTATAACTCTTTTTGTAGTTTGATGTTCATGTTGTTTTTTTGACGTTAAATCATTTTTTTTTTGTAGATTTAACCTTTGTTTATTGCTTTACAAAAATATTAATAGATATATTAGAGTTCTCCTATCTATGTTCCAAACTTCTTTTATTTCAAGTTTGGGAGAAATTGGACGTTAAGGTACTAGGTAGAATACTGTTCGAAAAGTTCATTCACATTTTGGTTGTTTTTTTTTTTTCAAAATAATAGCTACCACTAACTTTCCTAAATCCGAACAAACAAAAATCTGTCTTATTTTCCCTTTTTTTTGATAGTAAAATAGCGACCCGCCCTCGCTTCGCTTTGGTTTATGACAGTTTTTTTTATGCTTAAATACCTTCCACTTGAATCACTTTTTGTTGATGGAAACCGCATTAAAGTCCGTTGCGTAGTTTGAAAGATCTAAACGTACAGTCAAGGAAATTGATTCGTAGACCATTTCGGACTATGTCAAAGTGACACTGTAAACCAAATCATTAAAAGTCTCTTACGTTTTGTTTGATTACGTCACTATGACACAGTTCAAAATGGTCTACGAATCAATTTCCTTTACTGTACATACAGATGGACGGACAGCAGGGAGCGACTTTGTTTTTTACTACATTAAGAACTCTGCCTTCATGTATTCCTGCAATATTTCCAGATAATGACAGCGACGGTAGAGACGATCACGGAACAGCTGGATATGGCCACCAACCTGCCCCCGAACGACGCGCCCACGATGGCCACCGCGCACACCATAACGCTGACGGACACGGACGTCGCCACTGCTACCGCTGATGTGAGTTTGGTTGAATTATGTTGCGGTGTGATAGGAGGATGTTTTCCTTTAGTGTTTTTAATGTCAATGAATGATTTTTTGTGCTTATTAACCTAAACTTGAAATTTTTGTCAAAACAACTAATTAACCTAACTATTCCAGCCCAAAAATTTACATTGCATCATTTTTATCTTACTGGGTGGATCAACTTTTTCTTGTTGTTATTCTGTCCCGTAAGCCAGGAGACAACAGTGATATAGTTTCTTAGAAAAATAATTTAAATATACACTTCTAATACGCTTGGAAGAAAACCCATGAAAGAATGGGCTTGTATTTTCCTCAAAACCTAATGTTTGCTGGTTTTATACACGTTAAAATGGTGTTTTTAAAGGGTGACCCAGGAGACGTCACCATGGCAACGAGCAACAAAGAAAAGTTGATTGACCCTACTACCGAAGTAGGATGGTAATGTTTTTGATATGTATGTATGTGTATAGTAGACTACTATGGACAATGTCAAAGTGGCGTAATCAAGCAAAACGTTAGATACTTCTTATGATTTTATTTACAGTGTCTGTTTTACATAGTTTAAAGTATTCTGGGCATCAATTTCCTTGATGTACAATAGTATGCCCGAGTTCGACCATCGAGTTGTAGTCAGATTGGGATTTAAAAAACTCAAAGACGACGTTATCAAAACATGAAGTCTTTCTATTAAGACTGCGCCGAGTGTACGTCGGATGTACAGTGGCGCCCTCATTACTTTTATTGTAATAATAAACTAAAGTATTTTCATGAAATTGGTTGCTTGTACTACAAATGAATACACTACTTATAGGGTATATCATATAATTTAATAACAATTCACCTTCGAGTTATCAACTTAACGGAAAAAAGTGGCCACCTCTTCCCGTTAAGCTGACTACTTAAAGGGTAATTGTTATTAAAGTTTGTTACGTATCCCATAAATTGTGTTTTTACTTGCGCTACAGAAACGTACCATCTGATAGCAAGGATATTTTTTAGTTAATTAGAAAACACAATAATAGTAACGAGGGCGCCACTGGACGCTCGACGTTTGCCTGTATTAAACTTGGGCTCAAACAGCGTGCAGAAAAAGAGGATTTAAACTCCTTGTATCCTGTGTCAGGTATCCACTCCGAACTTGCTCGGCGACCACGAGGCCATGGCAGACTCCGTGGAAGAAGACATGACCAACTTCTGGCCTACCTCCGCCGGCAAGTTCCACTTCTGCATCGAGGAGTTACCCCAGGAGTTGCAGTATATCCACCAGCTATTGCAGGTGAGGAGTTCTGACTGACAAATTATCGTGGACAACTTCCCTGTTCATTTTCTGCAACCACTCGTTCATGATTCCAGGAGTTGAAGAACACTTCGCACCCCAACGTGCTGTACCACTTACTCCAGTGCCTCCAAGTGCTGGTCCTCAACGCTGATGCTCTCTCCGAGCAGAAAGGGTTCCTCATCTGGTGCCAGGAGAACTTGCTCATTGATAAGTGAGTGACTAAAAATAAGAATAAGAACGTCTTAGGGCCATAAGATTAGCTAATCGATATAAATCCTACGTAATTCTGTATTTAAGTATGTTTATTCATTTCCCGTTACTCCAGCATTCATTATGGGTTTTTACCACCGCCAATTGCACGGCTATTTTGGAATCAAATGGTCTAATGCGCGACGATGGTATGGTAACAGATGATGGGATGATGTTGATGAGGATGATGACGATGATGATGACGATGGCGATGACGATGACGATGACGATGACGATGACCATGACCATGACCATGACGATGACGATGACGATGACGATGATGATGATGATGATGCCCACTTTAGTAGATTAGTGTAGTTTTAACTAAGTTTGTAAGTTCTTTCGTTTGTTTTTGTTTGTCTGACTGAAATAAATTTTATTACATACATATGACTTGCAATAAACGAATTTGAATTTGAATTTGAATGTAGGCAGAGACCACTTCTTCCCACTTGCTTCTTTCTACTTGTTTCGTGTAGCTGCATGTAATCTTATTCCCTAACAGTATTGAAACTAAGAAAAATCGAACGTGAACGTTTCCTTTACAAGGTGTATGATGATATTGATGATAGATAATGACGTTTGGTTGCCGGTTGACCCGTGTGGTTGCCGGGTTAGAATAGTGCCACTCCATATCTTCCCGTGGATGTCGTAAGAGACGGCTAAGGGAATAAAGGCGTAAAGTACTGTTAGGCGATGGGCTTGCTTGCTTGTCACTAATACACTGGTAAACATCTTAGCCTAAGTGTGCAAAATGTGGTTACAGAATTATCAACAAGTTTTTAGAGTTGTTGGTAATTCTGTAGCTCTGCCTACCCCACTCTGGGAATAAAGGCGTGAGTTTATGTATGTGTATCACAGACCACTTACCCTATAGACTCCGCTTCGGAACAGTTTGTCTAGTATCTCATTAAGCCAAAATGGCGGGGCGCGGAGGGCGGAAAGTGCACCGTGATTGGCTAGTTCAAAGTCAACGAATAATCAAGTGTGCGCGTCGTGGTGCGCGCCAATAGAACCATGGCAACCAATTAGTGTTCTGTGAGTATAAGCATGGCTTACGGGGGCGCCTTTGTATGCGGAGTCTATAGGGTAAGTGGTCTGTGATGTGTATGTATGTATAATGACGTTTTTGTCCGCAGCCTATGGAACGTGTGCGACGCGTCCCACTCCGCCATCTGCTCGGTGGCGGTGCCGGTGCTGCTGCACTGCTGCACGCTGACCGGCGGCGGCGAGGTGTTCTGCGCGCGCGTGCGCGACCAGTTCCACCACCGGGACGCCAGGGTGCGCTTCCACGCGCTTGAGAAGGTCACCGTCATCATCAGGTCAGGCTACAACACTGTCGTCGGCAGGTCAGGCTACAACACTTAAGGATTGGGATGAGCAGACGCCGAATGTGTCACTCTACATGCAGCCCTCATTACTATAATTGTAAATGGAAAAATTGATAAATATACGCATACTACATAAATAAATAAAAACAAATAAAACCTCAACTCAACTCTCTCTATAAACTCTATGTTAAATTCTGTTTCGCTAGATAGACATTTCTTGGTTATTCTTACAGTTATTCTAAAAAGGACTTTACTCCGCTGTTTGTTACTGGTCCATATTGCCTCATATAAAATTGGTCTTTCGAATTTTTGCTCAAATACCGATTTGTGACTATACTCATCATTACTCCGAAAAATTTTGCTCATACTGTTTTGTTCATACTTTTTTAAGTCATAATCATCGCAACTCATAATACATTCTTTCAAAAAACTGTTCCTTTTTTTAGATTTTTGTAAATCTAACCTAACCTAACCTAATTTCATCTACACGTAAGATATTTAAGAAATTCTGGAAAGTGTACGGTTCCATGAATATTGACGGTATAAGTTCAGATGATTATAAGTTCCGATCGTTAGTATTAAAAAAAATATGAAGAGTATGAAGAGTGATCATTAGGTTGTAAAATTATATGAGATACGTTTTCGGAGTTCCAATAATCTAATTTGCAATTTTATATGAACTTTGGCGCACCCGTTTGTTACATGATCACCAGCTTTTACCGAAGCTGTAAAAAAAAAGTCATATATTGCCGGATTAGAATAGTGCCACTCCAAGTCTTCCCGTGGATGTCGTAAAAGCCGAGTAAGGTACGAGTAATAAAGGCGTGTAGTACTGTTAGGCGATGGGCTTGCAACCTGTCACTAATACACTGGTAAACATCTTAGCCTAAGTGTGCAAAATGTGGTTACAGAATTATCAACAAGTTTTTATAGTTGTTGGAAATTCTGTAGCTCTGCCTACCCCACTCTGGGAATAAAGGCGTGAGTTTATGTATGTGTATGTGTGAATATTCCAATTGTCATCAGATTCATGGACGGCTCCCCCATCAAGACCAGCCTGCCGCTGCAGACCGCCCTGGCCACTGCGTTCTGCTACCTCATCTCGAGCATGGATGACATTAACGTGTATGTGGCCCAACGCGCCACGCTATACATCGGGACAATACATGACAACGCTATTGATGTGAGTATCTATCTTCTAGTCCATAGCTTTCAAATTTTTTTGCTGACCGTTATCTTAGCAAGACTTTCTTGTAATCAAGGACTTCAACGCCTGTAATTTTCCAAGATTTTGTTTGTTAAGTGAGTTAATACGAGTATGAGACATAGGAAGAAAAAATTACGTTGAGATGAAACTTATTACTGACTGTATTTTTTTGCTATGTTGGTGAAGAGCACGGCTTCTACTTATTTAGTTTGGCCAAGCGCTCGATAGATGGCGCTGTTACCTAAAGAAACACGCAAGCGATGTGTTCCCCCTCAATCATAGCTTCAAAGCACTTCTTACTCACTCTTGTAGTAAGCTCTTTTATTAATTAATTTTTTTTTGGAAACGCTGCATCTATGAGACTGCGGCGTTTATATACTTATAAAAAAACCGGACAAGTGCGAGTCCTCGCCCACCGAGGGTTCCGCACATGACACTGTTAATTCATTCAAAATTTGGACCGCTGTTCTTTGCATAAAGCCTCTGTTCTTTGTTGATTATGAAAAAAAAATAGTTTTCAGTTTTTTCCCTTTAGTTTTAGTATAAGACGGTATTACTTGCCAAATTTCATAGTTCTAGGTCAACGGACTATAAAATTTTGATTCCCTTGAGAGTGTCAAATTATATACGTTAACTTAGAAGTTTGAATTTTTTACTACTCCAAGGGATGGTTTTTATTTCAACTCGATACCTCCACGCGTTCTCGAGATAAAGGGTCTTGACAGACAGACGGACGGACGTACGGACAACAAACTGATCCTATAAAGGTTCCGGTTTTTCCTTTTGAGATAATTAATTGCGAAAAAAATCGATAAACTAGAGTATCTTACACTACCTAGATTGCGACAGTCTTTTGTTTTGCCGCGAAAATTCCGGGCTGTGCTCATCACGCGGTGTAAGCGTGAATAAATCGTTCATTGAATACAAAACGGACACAATCCAAAATGAGTCAGTGTTGCATTTTATAATTAGAAGCTATTCGTATAAGATTTTTAATGCAAGAGCAAATTTTTTTGGAATGTGTCCGTTTTGTATTCAATGAGCGAAATGTGCGTGATAGTTTTTTTTTTAAATTTCCAGCTGTTAGTGTACTGCTTGGAGACCCAGTTCGACCTGGTGATCGTGGACCGCGCCATGGTGCTGCAGTGCGTGTACCAGCTGCACAACACGCTGAGCGACCGGAACATCCTCACCTGGCAGTTCTTCTTGAACCGCTTCGAGGCTCTGTTCCTGGAAGCGCAGATCAACTCTAATAAGAACGTGGACTTTAACAATCTGAGAGGTGAGAAAAAATAAATTTGGTTATAGTGAATTTTTGTTACTCTGTTTTGATTATTACTTATTATTTTGACAGTTATGGCGTTAATTAATTAGTTTGGTAAGTTTTTTTTGGCTATTTTTTTACTGTATTAGTTTGCCCCTCTCTTTTCTGCCATTCCCCCCTATTAAGTGCATTCCACTCGCATGTAACATGCAAGTCATGGCATCTTCTCCTTAGTCGGGCACCGTTCCGTATGCATTCGGATGACGTGGCCAGTCCAGTCCCACTTGAGCTTAGCCATGGACTACGAACCTTGTGGGATTGTGGTTACTTATAAAACCAAACATTTCGATTCTTTTGTATTTTTTCATCACACTTGCTCGTAAATATAGTGTCCTAACATGCTAGAAAAATCGACCGTAAATCCAAAATAATACCCGCGGCCTTTTTTTTACCATTACGCCCTAACTTACGTAATAGCTTTTTCATCACACTTGCTCGTAAATAGTGTCCTAACATGCTAGAAAAATCGACCGTAAATCCAAAATAATACCCGTGGGCCTTTTTTTTACCATTACGCTTCTAACGTACGTAATAGCTTTTTTTTTAAATATTACACGTGGACTCAAACTATCACAATACGTCAGGACCCCAACTCTTGTGCCATTCGATATGAACTTTCATTCGAGATGAAATGTCAGTAGCATACAATTTCCTAAAAATCTCGCATATAAACTATTGATCTCGACTGTCACTAGAATCGGACTCCGAACCCGTTTGACATTAGCTGTGGTAAGTCACAGACAATGATATTGTAGTCTGCCGAGACATATCCTATAATCTGTGGTCTGCCGCTAATAAGTTAAAAATATGATCTTTTGGCTGATTTTATTTCATTTCCTCGCAATTGTGATGAAAAACATTGTATGTTACACGGGTGGTAAAATAAATACAAATCTCGAGTCATTAAAGCCCTCAGCCTTCGGCTTCGGGCTTCTAACAGACTCTCGTTTGTAATTCTTTCTTTACCACCCTTAATACACAATGTACTATTTTTTTATATTATACGTGGACTCAAACTATCACAAAATGTCAGGACCACAATTCTTGTGCCATTCGATATGAAGTTTCAGTCGAGATGAAATGTCAGTTGAATACTATTTCCTAAAAATCTCGCATAATAAAGTATTGATCTCATATGTCACTAGAATTGGACTCCGAACACGTTTGACATTATCTGTGGTAAGTCACAGACAATGATGTAGTCTGCCGCTAATAAGTTAAAAATATGATCTTTTGTCTGATTTTATTTCATTTCCTCGCAATAGTGATGAAAAACATTGTATGTTACACGGGTGGTAAAGGAAATACAAAGCTCGAGTCATTAAAGCCCTCAACCTTCGGCTTCGGGCTTCTAACAGACTCTCGTTTGTAATTCTTTCTTTACCTCCCTTAATACACAATGTACTATTCACATGCACTTAAAAACATTGATGAATTAAACTCATTTCAGAGCTAGTGAGCACCGACACGAGTTCAGAATGGTTCTTGTACAAAGTGCGTCGCGCCCACGAGGCCCTGAGCGTGTCCTGCGTGAACACGCTGAGCGCGTCCTTCGGCACCAAGTGGCCCTACAAGCGGACCATCTCCGCGCCCGCCACCATGCCGCCGCAACCGGACAGGACGCTGGGTGAGTCGATACTACAAGTTCTTGGTGGATTTAAAACATTGTATCAATCGCTTTGGAATTTGAACTTAGTACCTTCTTTCGTTAAGTCTTCAAATGACTAGGGTCTTCTAGCTGTCAAAACAGAATGAATGAATGAATGAATGAATGAATGAATGATATTTATTTTCCAAAGTAAGTCACAGTATACATTGCATGTTATGTCAAAAGTACAAGAAATTACATTGGAATCGTCAACAATATACATAAATTTTAATATAATCAAAATAAGTCAGGATAACAATAACTATACAGAACTAAGAAGTTACTCGTATCACCGTTAAGGATCGTCTCAAAATACATAATATGCACTATAACATAAATAATAATGTATTCCCAAAACTCCACTTAAGAAACCACTAATGGAACTCTGTTGCAGAAATTTAATGTTGTAACGCGTCTGTATGGTAGGAGAGGGTTTCGAAAATTACGTGAAAAGTGTAAACTTAAGATATTTTACTTAAACTAATCTAATCTAATTAAACTATAACAGTTAAACAGTGGTTGAATAAAGCTCGGTAATCCGAAGACTTATATAATTGTATCAAGAATTCTCGAGGAATCAAACGATTGCGCGAGCTAGACCCTAGCGACATCTAGGGGTGAGTAGCGGTACCCTGTAGTTTGTCAACCGGAATGAAGATGGCGTATGTGGGCAATTTCTTCTGACTGGGCATTGTCATGAAAATAGGGTTGTATCTAAGAATTATATTGATCTACTTGTACAAGTCAGAGAACTAAGGTTATCAAAGTAGTCCATCAAAAGGGATAAGTTCGCGGGGATAAGTTCGCCTTTGGACATACATAATTTATATTCATATGAGTGTTTTTTTCTAAAACGATTTATTTTTGTAAATTGCTGGAGTTATCGTGTTCTTGAGTGGAGACCGTGGATCGGAAAACGCTGTGTAGGATGCCCTGAGACAGGTTGGGGTGACGATCTTCGCAAGGTGGCTGGCAAGAGTTGGATGAGAGTGACCGCTGATCGTGCTCGGTGGCGTGCAATGGGAGAGGCCTACGTCCAGCAGTGGACTAGTCTAGGCTAGTAGTAGACTAGTATAGGCTGATGATGACTAGGGTGGACAAGGGTGGGTGGAGTCGCTGTTTCTAAATTATTATAATAATGCCATCTTGATTTTGACCTTCAGTTGTCATAGAATGGATTCATTCGTTAAATCGCTAGACCAGTTTAAATGAATTTTGATAAAGAGGATATTTTCACTGTAAAAGCATTACAAACAAACAAATTTATAATATTAGTAAGAAAAGATAAAACGAAATAAAATGTATTTAGATTATTTTGAAATATGACAATATTGAAGGCCAAAATTAAGGTGTTATGTTTACCTATAATAATTAGGAAATAGCCACTCCATAGATTCTAAAATCACGATATGCCACAAAATGTCTGCCGCATTCTGCTTTCTTATTTTACTCAATCACCCAAAGGTTAGCTGGAAGAGATCCCTTAAAGAGATAAGTTCGCCTTTGTACATTCTAACTCTGTATTGTATTAGATTTTCTGTCTTTTTTTTCTTTTTGTGTACAATAAAGTGTTTACATACATACATACAAATGTCCTAACCCTAATAATGACCGTCAGGGCGAGTCCGATCACACTGGGACTTTTTTTAGTTTAAAGCAGGTTTTGTAGCGGTGGTTTTAGCTAAGTTATATGATAATCGGTTTAGCCGTATAATAGATCAGCTCTACGTTTCTCTGTGCCTATATGTAACATTGTAGCTTACAAATGGACGAAACGATTTTGACGCAGTTTTTAAAAAGGAAGCATGTTTCATTAAAACTGGATGGGCCGTTTAAGAAATATAAGCTCAAAGAAAGGGTCGCAAAATGTAAATATTTTCAAAATTTCAAAAAAAAACTTTCTCTGTGTTGGATTTTACAAATAATGATTCAACCGTATCTGGAGGAGCCCGAACTTGGCCCAAAATATTTTTTATTGATTATGACCTTTAGTCACAGACCACTTACCCTATAGACTCCGCATACAAAGGCGCCCCCGTAAGCCATGCTTATGCTCACAGAACACTAATTGGTTGCCATGGTTCTATTGGCGCGCACCACGACGCGCACACTTGATTATTCGTTGACTTTGAACTAGCCAATCACGGTGCACGCCCCGCCCCCCGCGCCCCGCCATTTTGGCTTAATGAGATACTAGACAAAACTGTTCCGAAGCGGAGTCTATAGGGTAAGTGGTCTGTGCCTTTAGTCTACGTCGAGCATAGGCCGCAATATAGCCTGATGGTGACTGTACAAGTGACACAAGTGTTGTTCGCAGAGCGCGAGAAAGTGTACTCCCGGCAGTACTCAGCGCCGCTGCTGAAGCGCAAGACGTCGCGCTTCGGGCTCGGCCAGCTGCTCGCCGCGCCCGCCGCGCCGCCGCCGCGCGCCAGCAACCACGGTGGGCACCCCTAGCTCGAGCGTCGGTAAAGATTTACTGTCATTAAGTACAAAAAGAAATTCGTCCACTTGAATTGACCATTTGGAATTTTGACAAAATTCTGATAAAATGTATATAATGACCAAATTTTTTTTCGTTAAAAATTAATTAAGTCTGAAATAAATTATGTCCATTATAAAAAATGTGCAAAATTTAATACGCACAAAGTGAATATTGTCTAATTTTATTTGAGACCGTAACGTAAATTTAATTACAAGTATTTCAAATGGTAATACTTCCAAGTGAACATGGTTATTATTCCTGTCGGCCTATATTAATTTTGGACAATTTTACCAGAGGACATGATTCTATTTTGGACAATATTCTGGATGGAAAACCATCCTAATAGTTATATTTCAATTTGGCATTTTTTCCGATTTGACGACTAATTCTCTATGGACGAATTTCTTTTTGTACTTAATGACAGTAAATCTCGGTAAACTAGTCGCTTAGATTCGTGATCGGAAGGTACCGAGTTTGAAACCCCGTGATCAACATGTACAGATCGCTCATTGAATACAAAACAGACACATTCTAAAATAATTTCCGCTTCCATTAAAAATCGTATTCCAACCGCTTCTAATTTTAAAATGCAACACTGACTCATTTTGAATTGTGTCCCTTTTGCATTCAATGAACGAGATGTAGTGAATAGTCCTTGCCCATCGTTTTTTGTCGGATTAGTTCGTATTTCTCTAGCTTTCTCAATTAGCTTCAGTATCAGTACCCATCAATAAGCCAACTGAGAAAGCAAGATAAATACGAAGTTATCCGACCAAAAACGATAGGAAGGGATTATTCACTACATCTATACCAATGTATTTAAATAAATTAGCGTTAGGAATCCTGCTCATTCGAATAGCTGAGTGTGTAGGAAGGTAATTGCACAAAAGATCCTTAATAGGTCAAAGTGACGAAAAGGGCACATATGTAAGATAAGATAAGATAAAGTCTAGCTGTCCTACCGTTGAATCCCTACAGCTTCGTGATATAGGGATTTGCTAAAATGCGTTTGGTCAAAATCAGTGTTTGGTCAAAAACTAGAATAGACAGTGGAAACGACTAACATACTTCAACACGGGAAACATCAAATATAGGAAAAAAACTCGCAGAATTGGCCCTTGACGTGACTACTATAGTTATCGAGGCAGAAAAAAAGAAATCAAACATATAACTCATTTTCGGATAAAGTGGCACTTAAGCATTTTATACCCTTCTACTTTTTTTTTTTTTTAAATATGACTCGCAGTTTAAGACTGAGCTGAGCAAACGCCGAGCGTCCAGTGGCGCCCTCGTTACTATTATTGTGTTTTCTAATTAACTAAAGAATTTCCTTGGAAACAGACGAAATGTTTTTGTAGTGCAAGTAAAAACACAATTTATGGGATACGTAATAAACTTTAATAACAATTACCCTTTGAGTAGTCAGCTTGACGGGAATAGGTGGCCACTTTTTTCCGTTAAGTTAATAACTCGAAGGTGATTTGTTATTAAACTATATGATATATCCTATAAGTTGTGTTTTCATTTGAAGTACAGAAACATTTCGTCCAATTTCAATAAAATACTTTAGTTTATTGAAAAACACGATAAAAGTAATGAGGGCGCCACCACGTGTCCTTAAGACAATTTTTTTTTTTGCAATAAAAAACAGATGTGCTCTTTAAGGGATTTCTGTCAAACATGTGTCGATGTAGACGAAAACTTAATTAGGTCCTTGTCACGCAGAGGGTCTTCACACGCTCTCGGGGCGGTCGACAGAAGAGATCATGACGGTGATGCCCAAAGCTGTGGACCTGGAGGAGGCGGACAAGGAAACCACCAACCTGCTGGTCTTCTTGCTCATGCAGTTCTTGTCCAGGTGATCTTCGAAATAACTAAGGCTCTGTAACAAAATGTCATCGGCCTCTTGCCCTTATCCCGATCATAAAAGTACCTGAAACATCCTGGTCAAGTGCGAACTCTTGCACAAAGGGTTCTGTTACGTTTTTGTTGTTTTTCCTTATAACCAGCCCAATAGGGTATTTGACAAGAGTGAAATTAAATTGTTTTTTTCATTAACAATAGATTAACATTAGAAAAATACTAGGAAAATATCAATCTTTCATTTATGTTTGCTATTTTAAGATTTTTAAATTCATAAAATCCAACAATAAGGACGCTGTTTGATTGTGACGTCACAAGATAGTAATCCCTATAAATTCCATAGTAATGGAGCGTTTTTGATGTTTCATAAAAAGAAGCTGATTTGACTTTAGTCAAATACCGTATTACGGCTGTCTACTTAGGTGGTTTTCATTTACAATATTGTAGGGTTGCCACTTTAAAATATTATAGTGTTGACAGTTTTAATTGTTTCTCATGGGTGGAGAAAGAAACTGTCCTAATCCCCTTCTTATGCTGCGTTTTCATCAGAACTGTGCAAGGCAACTAAGCGGTGTTGCGAGGAAAACCACCAATAGGATTATTTTGTTTTACTAGCATCGCTTGAGTCCGACCGGCGACCATCGACACAAAAAAAAGCGGCAAATTCAAAATATCACTAGCTGGTAACACCAAATTTATAGCGACTGGATAGGTACTCATAATGTGACAGTTTGTTTCATAGGTATAATTGTTGTCATATGAAGAACTGGCGATAAAAGCCTTTAAAATACTTACCTCAACCGACTAAAAGAAAAGAAATATACGACTTAGTTGTTGTTTAAACTAGCCATCACATAAGGGAAACCTAAAGAGCATCAGTAAATTGATATCCCTCTTATGGCATAACCAAATATAAGGGCTTTTTGTATGGGTAATCCTTATAAATAGCGCTTAAAAAGTCAATCGAACCGCTTTTTTAAATTAAAGGGATATTGGTATCACTCAAAATATAGCGCTACAAAAGTAATATCGAGCAAGACGTACATGGAACGGATTTAGTAAGGGTAACCCTTATAAATAGCACTTTAAAAAGCAAATCGAACGGCTTAAGATTCGGCCTTTTTTCAGTATTTCTCCGATTTGACTCGAAAAAGTACGCCTAAGGCGGCCCCTTCCGACCCGTCCACTCACTTTCGATCTGTATATCTCTTTCGTCAATCTTCTTTTATCCATCCTTTCCAAATGACCGAACCATCGAAGCATGCCTTTCTCAATCTTAGTCACTACATCTTCTTTTATTCCACATTTCTCTCTGACTTTTTCATTCCTTACTCTATCAATCAAATATATTATGATTGGATTATTTCACGCACAACTTTTAGCTCCCTAGCACAGCTCCGGTGTAAACGCAGCCTTATAGCCTCCTCTTTCTCACTTCCCTAATTCTACATTTTAAACATCTGTCTCGAGCCAGGTCTGACCAAGCCCACCCGAATGAAGACAAGCAGTCCCTGAAGACCCAAGAAGTGGTGATGCGGCATCTGTTCCTGCTACTCGGGTACAACTGCGTCGACAAGTGCTTCCACATCTCGCCTCACACGCTAAGGTAGGTCAAAATCTATCCAAATGCTGAAAAATTACATAGTTTTTCTTAATGATTTGTTTGTTTCGGTGCAAGTGTTGATTTTGAAACCGCAGTAAGCGAGGGATTGTTTAATTGAATCACGAGCGTAGTGAGTGATGTAGGTTAGAAGCCTGAGCGCGGCGAGGGATTCAAAGACACGAGATTCAAATAACTTTGGTCTCTTGTTGCGCATAGGTACAACTCTTTACCTCAACATCGAGAGCAAAAATACCACATGGTGTTTATTTATCTGCAGTCAACTTGATAGAAGTTACATATTTGAGCATTTTGGGGTCGAAACTTGAGGGCCGTGGGGACCAGGAGCACACCGTATTTCTATAGATGTATCAAAGCGCCTGATCGACGCAACCCGCGACCAAAGATAAAGTGTTGCCATGCAACGTGGCAATGATGTCATAATTTTGGGAAAAATGTCCACTGGTAGCGGTTTGTTAGGTTAGTGTAGATTTAATTAAGTTTGTTAGTTAGTTCGTTTGTTTTTATTGTTACTCAATATTAAATTATAATATACAATCTACCCAGCCACCCCCCCCCCCCCCCATTTACATATATCAACCCAACATTGTTCTCAGTTTTTTTAATGGAAAAGTAACTTTACGCTCGCAGCAAAATCTAAATTTGCTCACTGTCTCAAAATCAACTCACAGCATGTCCAATTTGAAGCCCTTTTAGAGGTGCTGAGGTATATTTCTGTCACAGTAAGTTTTTTTTATAGACAATCCGCCATCTTTAACGCGTTCATAGCGAACCTGCCGCAAGTGTTGGATCAGAACCACCTGATGGGAGCCAGCATCGCCGAGCCCACGCTGATGCTCTTGCAGGTATGACGTCAAGTGACAAAAAAAATATCTATAACTTTTTATTTTGTTCATAATTGTCTTTATCGCATTGCTCGGTGTATACAAAATGAACCTCACGCCAATGTTAATTAATTGATAATAATTAATCAATAAAATCTTTGACATCACTACATTTTCAACGACAAGAATATTTTGAAAAGTGAAATACGAGTATTATGACAACCATTTGTCAGTTCTCATTGTATTTTCACCATAAGTGCTTTTCATCAAAAAAATACCATATTTAATAGAAATGTTTTCATCAAAATAAACGAGAAGACAATGATTAAGTAGGTATACATATAATAAATAAATAATATGTCCATGCTCAAACTTCAAAAGTAGGTGATTACGGGGTACTAATGGTAAATTGTTTTTTTTTATATGAGTGACGAAACGATAAGATTTCGGCTAGAGACAGATATGTTGTTTCCGTATACTTTCCACTATACTTCAGATGTTTTCTACATGAAATAAACACGTGTGCTAACTAGAGGCATGATGAGTACTAAAGGGTTGTAACAAAATATTTAATCGATATTTTTTTTATCGATGTTACTTTTTATTAACTCTACATTTTAAAATAATAACAATAAACAAAATTATACTTTTTCTGTTTTGAAATGCTTTTCATGGTTAACCATCAATATTTTTCCCATATTTAGATAAACATAATCTCACGCCTTCATTACCAGAGCGTGATAGACAGAGCTACAGATTTACCGAAAACTTGTTGATATAAAGACTAAAACTTGAAACTTGTTGTAAAGATTAAAACTTGTTGTTTCCCATATTTGGTAGTAATAAATATTGCCATATAGATTAAAATATGCGCTTTAAATTATTATGGACTCTAGCATATCACTGGCACTGAGACTAAATTGTCTTGTTTGACTTGAAATGAACTCCATATACTTTTATTATCTTAAGAGACTTGATATCCGACATGACAACGAACCTCAATATAGTAGTAGAGATTTTATTTAGCACATGTATAAATATATAAATTTTATTATCGACAACTCATTTATCGATTTGTCAAAATAGTGGCATCTGGGAAACAGGCGTGATTTAATGTATGTATGTATTTATCGATATCAAATCAGCACTCTATCTGAGTCAGCACACGTCTGCTTATGATATGATTGGTC
>CAWYPN010000266.1:0-82500 GCA_963966035.1 Acleris laterana
GGGAGCCAGCTGGGAGAAGTGCTCCCCGAAATTCCAGTGCCGGTCCAATACAAGCCCCAAATACTTGATGTGGGGCTTGATCCGGACCGGCACACCCCCCAGTGTGAGCGCCGCGCCCGCGGGCAACCTCCACCCCCGCCCCCCGAAGACTATCGCCTCAGTCTTCGGGAGGGCCACCTTAAGGCCGAGCTGGCCAATCCGGTATATGGCCAGCTCAGCCGCCGCTTCCGCCCGGCAAAGCGCCTCCCTCATGTCGGTCCCACGGACGGCCACCATGGTGTCATCTGCATAGCAGATGGTGGCCGTACGTGGGAGCAACTCCCCCCTGATGGCCCAGTCGTACCCCAGGTTCCACAAAAGTGGTCCGAGCACGGAACCCTGGGGCACACCACAGGCCATCCCCGTCGACCCCCGTCGACCGTCCGTCTGCTCATAGAGCACTACCCTTTCGGTGAGGTAGTGCTCTATGACACGCTGCAGGTAGGGAGGCACTCGATGGTAAGTGAGTGCCTCCCTTATCACCCCAAAGGGGAGGGTTCCAAACGCGTTGGCGATGTCCAACGACACCGCCACGACACCCTCCCCTCTGCTCGACGCGTACTCACAGAAGTCCCTGAGGGACTTCAGCGCGTCGAGCGTAGACCGCCCTTCCCGAAACCCGAACTGTCTATCCGAGACGTTCGGGCCGGCGGTCTCCAGGTGCCGCTGGATTCTGGAGGCCAGGATGCGCTCCATTATTTTCCCGGCCTCATCCAGCAGCACAATGGGGCGATACGCAGACGGACTGTCCGGGGGTCGACCCTCCTTCCGGAGGAGGCATAGCCTCCCCTCCTTCCACACCTTCGGGAACCGTCCCTCCGTCAGGCAGTCGTTCATCAACTGCCTGAGACGGTCCCCGAGGTGTTTTAGGGCGATGGGGAGTACCCGGCCTGGTACTCCATCGGGCCCCGGGGCTTTCTTGCAGCCCCGGAGCCTGTCCACCGCCCTCTCGAACTCGTCGTCGCTAACCGGAGCGACGGCGGGTTCGAGTGGGTCCTCCAAGTCCCCCGGTGGCTCGGACATCACCGGGGGAGTTATCGAGGGGGCTGCCGGAAACAGCCCCTCGATGACCCTCCTCAGGAGGGGGGGCTCCAGGGAGTCCATGGGGGGGGCGGTGCGCATTTTGTTGCGCACCACCCTGTATGGCCGCCCCCACGGATCCCTGTCAAGGGTGGCCAGGAACGAAGCGTATGCCTCTTCCTTGGCCACCGCTATTGACAGCACCAGGGCCCCCTTTGCTTCTTTGAGGGCCCTGTGGAGCCCCTCCTCCTCCTCGTCGGTGTGCCGCCTGCGCCTACAATGTTGGTAGGCGCGGCGGGCACCGTTACTGGTGGTCCGCAGGGCCGCAATGTCTGCAGACCACCAGTAAACACACCTCCGGGCGAAGAGCTTCCTCGCCCGGGGCATGGAGGCTCCGCACACCGCCTGAAGCGATGTGCGGAACCTACGCGCCCTCTCCTCCACCCCGAGGGCGGCGGGTGGGGCAGCACACCACGCCTCCACCATCGCCGCCTCGTCCGCCCTGGCCCTGTCCAGAAGGGACAGGGACCATTTGGGGAACTCCTCCCCTCCCCCCCTTCGCCCCCCCCTTGCCCCCCCCTGCGGGATGGGTGGCGGCTGGCCCGATCCTGTGGAGACCCTCATCCTGATATACAAGTGATCGGAGAGGGTCTCCACGTCCTCCAGGACGCGCCAATCTGCTAGGCGTGCGGCAATGGCAGGGGTCGCGAACGTGACGTCCACGATCGACCCCCCCTGCCGCCGCACGCATGTATTGGCGCTGCCCCGGTTGACTACCTCCAGGCCATTCGCCGCCACCCAATCCCGCAACTCTGCCCCGCGCACGTCCGTTACGGGGGAACCCCAAGCCGCGCTTTTCGCGTTGAGGTCCCCCAGGACGATGATTTGGCGCGGGGCTGCCCTCCTCGTTACCCCCCCCAACCCAACGAGGAAGGCCTCGAAAGCGGCCAGCGGCCTAGTGGGGGAGAAGTACACCGCAACGAGTACGGTGTCGCTCCCCCATCTGGCCGCCACAAACCCCGGGCCGCTTTCGATCTTCGTCAGGGGGGGACTACTCCCCACCGCCGGCACCACCACGGCGACCCGCTCGTCCGTTGACCCCGCCCAGTTGGGCAGGGGCGGGACGAGGTAGGGTTCCGCCAGTACCGCAACGTCAATCGACCACTCCGCCATAGACTGCATAAGCAAGTCCTGTGCTCTGGCGGAGTGGTTGACGTTGGCCTGCAGGAGCTCTAAATGGTGTGCTGGCATTTAGAGCTCCATGCAGGTCTCCTCGGTGGCCCGGCCGGCGGCTGTCGCTGCGGGGGCATCTACATTCATACCTTCGGGGCGGGTGCGCTGAGGCCTTATGTCCCGCCCTTTGGTGTGTGGGGGGAAACACTTTCTTCCCCCCAACATGTGGTTGGCCGGGAGCTTGGCCTGGTGGCATACCGCACACCATGCCGGCTCCCAGCACTCTGCCATCTTGTGCCCCTCCTTGCTGCACCGGAAGCAGGCATTAGTCCGGTCAGTCTTGGAGGGGCACAGGTCCCTTGAGTGGCCGACACCATAACAGCGGAAGCACCGCATCGGTGTCGGCCCAACCGCTGTGACCCTGGCGGAGGCCCAGCCCACCAGGATCCGTCCCGCCTTCTGGAGGGCCATCGCAGCCTGGACGGGGCACTGGACCAGGACAGATCCAGTGCCGTCGTACATGGTGCGCACGGCCCCCACCTTGACCTGCTCCGTTGAGCAGGCCCCCGCTGCGGCGACGGCTATCGCCACTGACTCCTTCGTAGCCGACTCATCCAGGCCGGCGATCTGGATGCCGGCCATTTTGATGGGTCGGCTCACGTCGGCGACGTCTCCGACTAACCCCTGCAGCTTTGCTGCAAGGGTGTCCGCCGCCTTGTGGCCCTCCTCCCCAGGGACCTCGATGATGCGGGACCCCGTCATCGAGGTCCTGACCCTCACATGCTGCAGGCCCACCTCTTGCAGGCTAAGGCCGTTGATGGCCTTAGCCATGGTGGCCTGCAGGGTGGTGGTGGCCCCCTTCTTTAGGGTGACCACCACCGCCGCCGTCTTTGGGGCGGTCAGCTTTACGGGCTTGGGCCCCTGCGCTGCCTTCCCGGTCTTCTTGGTTGGGGGAGGGGGAGGAGCCTTCGCCTTCCCCTTCCCCTTCTTACGGACCACCTCCGACCACGACATTTGCGCGGCTGGAGGTGGCAATTGCTCCGAGGGACCGGGTCTCTCCTCCGAGTTCTTCAGTACCCTCGGTGGCGGGGCAGGCTTTGCAGGCCTGGCGGCCACCTTTTTGGGGGCCACAGGAGCGGGGGCCGCCACCTTTTTGGCCACGGCGGCCTTGGGCCGCCCGTCACCTAACCTGGCCCTAGCCCTGGGCTCCAGGGCCTCGACTGGGGCCGGAGAGGGCCCAACATTCATTGGCTGGGAGGGGCCAGCCACAGGCTTGGCAGCCTTCCTTTCATGCGCCAGGGGGGGCCGGAGGACGGGCTCCGCCGGTAGGCGCCTGCTGACCTCCTCTATTCGGTCACTCACCATGCGACCGAGGCTAAGGAAGAGGTCACGTTTCATGACCTCTATTGCCTCGGTCAACTCGGCGGTGCCGAATTGGAGGGCAGCAGACACGGGGACAGGGACGGGGGCAGCCGGGATCTCCCTCTCGCTAAAGGCGATGCGGAGCGCCTTTAGTTCCGCCGAGTTGAGGGCGAGTTGCTCCCGCATCCTTTTATTGTCCGCCCTTAAGATGCGGATCTCCTCGCCCTCGGACTTGGCCGCCTCGACCTCGTCCATGTTCCCCAAAATTCTGCGGCAGGCCCGGTTCATCCTGCCCCACACTTCACCCTTGAGGTTGCCGGACAACCGGGCCGCCTCGATTATTTCCCGTGCTGCCTGCCGGGTGGCGTCTATCGGGTCAACATCAGGTTGACCCTCTAGGCCGACACGGCAGAGCGACAGCACGGGTGACCGCGAAGCCGAGCGCTCCCGCTCGGCAATGGCCTTCCGCCCCTTATTTTCCCCTCTTGAGCGGAGCTCGGGGTAGTCCCTCTTAAAGCCGGCCGCAGGGTCGGCAATCTCCTCCGGCTGGGGCTCAAAATGAGGCTCCAGCAAAAATTGCCTGGCCCTTATTCTGGCCGCGGCCAGCCCCGCATATGCCCCCTTGGGCTTCCCCCTTATAGCCGAGTTGACCTTGGGCCCAAGAGGGGGACGAGGATCATCCTCCTCGTCCTCATGCGTTCTCTTGGACGCAAGGGGGGCATCGAGGTCGACGTCTATAACGTCGTCCACCTCCACGTCAGACTCCGAGTCCGACATCCGGTCCCCCCCCGGCGGAAACGCCCAATTGTCGGTAGGCGAGGCCATGGTGACCCCGTCTACCTTGCACCCGAATTTGGGCCAAATCCGACTGCCCTGACCAAAGTTATGAGCTAACCTAAGTTAGAATGGTCAAGTGCGAGTCGGATTTTAATTATCCCATACAAAAGGGACTTTAGCGCCTGATTTGAAAAAATAGCAATCAGGGGAAACTTTGTCCCCTGATTAAAGTCCCTTCCCGCTGTTGTAGGACGCTGGGAAAACTACAGTAATATAGTGCCTGATGGCGCCTATATTACTAAACCTATAAACTATAAAAAAGTTAAAAGGTTAAAAAGTTATTGACTTACTAAACTTAGCGGCAAAGCTTAAGTTTGTAATTCAAAAACCTAGCCTACCAAATATTTTTGTCAGGCCAATAACTTTGAACCCGAAGGTTAAAAAGTTAAAATACCCGTACAAAAAATTTAAAGAATTAACTAAACTACCCCCCTAATGAATTGAAATATTTTTAAAAGGACTACAAACTAATAAAAAACCCCACTAAACCCAAAAAAGTTAGAAAATATTTTTCAAAACTTTGCGCAAAAACGCAAAGTTTTAAAAAATTAAAATTTAATAACTAACCTAACAAACAAAAACACAGTTTACGCTACAATTAGCGGGACCGTTGCCAGTATCCCCACCCAAAAACTGGGCAAGGTGGGATAATGGCAACACCGACAAAACTGCAACGCAAAAAGGTAAACAAAGGAAAAATTTAACAAAAAATTTAACCTAAAAAACACAAAATGGCAAGGCCAGCAATTCCTATACTTTCGTACCGAAAATTACCGGACCTAAACCGACAGAAACAACAGAGCCTCTGCTATCTTCTAGCCCTGAAAAGGGCTAAAAAAGGTAGAGAGAACACACAAAACAAAATTAAACAAAAATAGACAAATCCGAACAAAAAATTACCAACCGCAAATGCAAAACAGTCAATAATAAAGCCAAGTCGTGAGTTAGAGCAGAATCGATCGCAGAAGTCCAGTGAGCAAAAAATGTAGTCGTTGATCTCTGAAAATCGCAATAATCCACCCGTTACAACACCAAAATTCACGTCTAACCTAACCTAACCTAACCTAACCTAACCTAACCTAACCTAACCTAACCTAACCTAACCTAACCTAACCTAACCTAACCTAACCTAACCTAACCTAACCTAACCTAACCTAACCTAACCTAACCTAACCTAACCTAACCTAACCTAACCTAACCTAACCTAACCTAACCTAACCTAACCTAACCTAACCTAACCTAACCTAACCTAACCTAACCTAACCTAACCTAACCTAACCTAACCTAACCTAACCTAACCTAACCTAACCTAACCTAACCTAACCTAACCTAACCTAACCTAACCTAACCTAACCTAACCTAACCTAACCTAACCTAACCTAACCTAACCTAACCTAACCTAACCTAACCTAACCTAACCTTTTTTTTTTTTTTTTTTTTTTTTTGACGGAGTGGGAAATGCATTTACGCATCCCCCCTGGCCTAAGGGTGACCTGTGCAATGGGGGGTATAACGGACTCTCGCCCAGGCGAACTACCGTTTAAAACCCACTCCGGCGTAACCCTCCTGGCTGGTATTGGAGACGCCGCGGTCCCGCTTTACAGCTTAATCCGCTGGGCGCCTCCCAGCCCGCTCAGAAGAGCCCCACGCCAAGGAGGAGACGACTGCGTACGCACACAGCGATCTCCCCAAACGGTAGAGCCCGTGCAATGCGGGTCCTTCACCCGCGTGGCTCTAACGGAAGTTCGGGCGAGCAGCGAATGAACGCTGAGTTCGCCTTCCCTCCCTCCGTCCGCCTGTGGTGTGAGTTGCTTTCCAGCCGCCGGAACGGCCTTCCAGCAGTCACACCACACCCAACATCCAGGGCGACTCGGGTTCGCTTTCCGGGAGCGGATTTCGGGGTGTCCCCCCCCCGTCCTCCGACCCTTCAAACTCCCCCTCGTGCCCTCCACCTCCATGGTGTGGGTTCTCGTCCGGACAGGTTTCACGACCCTCCTGGTCGATCCACGTATCCTTCAGATAGGCCACACCAACACGTCAAAAGCGGGCAGAATAGCGGAAGCTGTCCGGGGCGGCCCACCCCATTCAGCAACCTCTGCCGCGACCCACAACTGGTGACGAGACTGTTTTTCCGAAGAAAATCCGCTCGTCACCAAACCCTCCCCAGATGACAGAGGGAAGCTGTCTGGGGGTGGAGACCACCCCTTCTAGCGACCCTCTGTCACCTCCCCGTGTGCCGCTCTTTGTCTGGACCCTCACCCCGACCCTTCCCGGTATGGGTAGCCCTATCCGGTATAGCGTCGAGGATCATTGAGCCACGCAAGCCCCCCCACCACGGCAAGGTGGCAGCACATTCGGGGGGGAACCTAACCTAACCTAACCTAACCTTTTTTTTTTTTTTTTTTTTTTTTTTTTTTTGTCAGGGTGGAAAATCCTTTATGGATTCCCCTCACCATGGGAGTGGTGAGGGGATATGTGGGACTCACCCGCCACCCCCCCTCAGAATGAGAGGGGGCGGCAAAGCGCAACCCACTAAAAACCACCCTGGCGTACCCTCCTGCCGGATCGGAGACAACGTGTTACCTGCCTAAGCATCCCCACGTTGCCTCCCGGCTGCCCCAGCCACTGCCGGGGCTACCCGCGCCTAAGGAGAGAGGGGCCGAGCACGCCTGGTCCCTCTCCCAGACAACCCAGTGACTATACAACGGCGGGTGGGGGACTCCCATCCCCCGCCCGCAGCCACTAAGGGTTGAGGCGGGCGGCAAAACGCCGCCGCCTCACCCCCTGCCGTCTGCGCCGGAGCGGATGCGCGTGAGGGGAATCCTCGCGCTCACGCTCCGAGGCCTCCTTCTGCGAGATGACACATTCGCAGAAGGAGGCCACAGCCCTCCAGGACCTGTCGCTGCACAGCATTGCAGACACAACGCTGTGCAGGGAGAGGTCCCACTGCCCGATGGCCAGTGCCATGTCGGCGCGCTCCGAACTCCACCGGCTGCACACCGCGAGGGTGTGCTGAGCCGTGTCGTCCGGATCGCCGCACTCATGGCACTGCGGGCCGGGCTCCCTCCCGATTTTGTGCAGGTAATGACCGAAGCACCCATGTCCGGTCAATACCTGCACAAGCCGGTACGATGTCGCGCCGACCGCTCTCCCCAACCAGGTTTCAAACGACGGGAGGATCGCCCCTATGGTCCGAACACCATAGCGAGCGTCCCCCAGGTTGGTTTTCCACCTGTCCCGCAGTCGGCGCGCCATCATCCGGCGCGTCCCCTCAACCTCCTCAGGGTCCGGGCGCTCACCCCGCGCCCGGGCCCTGGACCTAATCATGTAGGTCTCTGCCTGCACCTCTGCGTCCAACTCCCAGGGCGGGGTGCAGGCGAGGAGGCAGGCCGCGGCGTGGGCCACCGTTATATAGGCCCTCACAATTCGGAGGGCCACCACCCGCTGAGGCCTCCGTAGCAGGGCCCGGTTCTTGGCGGACAACTTGTCCGCCCAGATGGGGGCCCCGTACAGAGCCATGCTCCTCGTGACACCAGCATATAGCCGGCGGCACAAGGAGCCCGGCCCACCCACGTTCGGCAGCAGTCTGCCCATCGCCGACGCGGCGCCCACAATACGGGGAGCTAATTGTATAAAATGCTCCCCAAACGACCAATGTCGGTCCAAGACAAGCCCCAAATACTTTATATGGGGCCTGATCCGGACCGACTCCCCCCCCAGGGTGAGCGCCGCGCCCGCCGGCAGCCTCCAACCCCGCCCCCCGAAGACAATCGCCTCAGTCTTCGGGAGGGCCACCTTTAGGCCGAGCCGACCGATCCGGTAAATCGTCAGCTCGGCCGCCGCTTCCGCCCGGCAAAGCACCTCCCTCATGTCACTCCCGCGCACGGCCACCATGGTGTCATCTGCATAGCAGATGGTGGCCGTCCGCGGGAGCAACTCCCCCCTGATGGCCCAATCGTACCCCAGGTTCCATAAGAGTGGACCGAGCACGGAACCTTGGGGTACACCACAGGCCATCGCCGTCGACCCCCGTCGACCGTCCGTCTGCTCATAGAGCACTACCCGTTCGGAAAGGTAGTGCTCCATGACACGCCGCAGGTAGGGAGGCACTCGGTGGTATATGAGTGCCTCCCTTATCACCCCATAGGGGAGGGTGCCAAACGCGTTGGCAATGTCCAACGACACCGCCACGACACCCTCCCCCCTGCTCGACGCGTACTCACAGAAGTCCCTGAGGGACTTCAGCGCGTCGAGCGTGGACCGCCCCTCCCTGAATCCGAACTGTCTGTTGGAGACGTTCGGGCCGGCGGTCTCTAGGTGCTGCTGGATTCTGGAGGCCAGGATTCTCTCGAACATCTTCCCGGCCTCATTCAGCAGCACTATGGGGCGATATGCAGACGGACTGTCTGGGGGTCGACCCTCCTTCCGGAGGAGGCAAAGCCTCCCCTCCTTCCATACCCTCGGGAACCGACCCTCCCTCAGGCAGTCATCCATCAGCTGCCTGAGTTGGTCCCCGAGGTGCTTTAGAGCGATGGGGAGCACACGGCCCGGTACTCCGTCGGGCCCCGGGGCTTTCTTGCAGCCCCGGAGCCTGTCCACCGCTCTCTCGAACTCGTCATCGCTTACCGGTGTGATGGCGAGTTCGAGTGGGTCCTCCGAGTCCCCCGGTGGCTCGGTCATCAGCGGGGGAGTTATCGAGGGGGCTTCGGGGAAAAGCCCCTCGATGACCCTTCTTAGGAGGGGGGGCTCCAGGGAGTCCATGGGGGGGGCAGTGCGCATCTTGTTGCGCACCACCCTGTACGGCCGCCCCCACGGATCCCGGTCCAATGAGGCCAAGAACGACGCGTATGCGTCATCCTTGGCCCTGGAAATTGCCAGGACAAGGGCCCCCTTGGCTTCTTTGAGGGCCCTGTGAAGCCCCTCCTCCTCCTCTTCTGTGTGCCGCCTACGCCGGCAGTGCTGCCAGGCGTGGCGGGCACCGTCACAGGTGGTCCGCAGGGCTGCAATTTCTGCGGACCACCAATACACCCTCTTCCGGGCGAACAGCCTTTTCGCCCGGGGCATGGACGCTCCGCACACCGCCTGCAGCGATGTGCGGAACTGGCGCGCCCTCTCCTCCACTCCTACGGCGGCGGGTGGGGCAGCACACCATGCCTCCACCATCGCCGCCTCGTCCGCCTTGGCCCTGTCTAAAAGGGACAGGGACCACTTGGGGAACTCCTCCCCTCCCCCCCTACGCCCCCCCTGCGGGATGGGTGGCAGTTGGCCTGCTCCTGTGGAGACCCTCACTCTGATATATAGATGGTCAGAGAGGGTCTCCACATCTTCCAGGACGCGCCAATCTGTGAGGCGTGCGGCAATGGCAGGGGTCGCAAATGTGACGTCCACGATGGACCCCCCCTGCCGCCGCACGCATGTATTGGCGCTGCCCCGGTTGACCACTTCCAGGCCTGTTGCCGCAACCCAATCCCGCAACTCTGCCCCGCGCACGTCCGTTACGGGGGATCCCCAAGCCGCACTTTTTGCGTTGAGGTCCCCCAGGACGATAATTTGGCGCGGGGCCGCCCTTCTCGTAACCCCCCCCAACACAACGAGGAAAGCCTCGAAAGCGGCCAGCGGCCTATTGGGGGAGAAGTACACCGCAACGAGTACGGTGTCGTTCCCCCATCTGGCCGCCACAAACCCCGGGCCGCTTTCGAGCTTCGTCAGGGGGGGACTACTTCCCACCGCCGGCACTACCACGGCAACCCCCTCGTCCGTCGACCCCGCCCAATTGGGCAAGGAAGGGACGAGGTAGGGTTCCGCCAATACTGCAACGTCAATCGACCACTCCGCCATAGACTGCATGAGCAAGTCCTGTGCTCTGGCGGAGTGGTTGACGTTGGCCTGCAGGAGCTCCAAATGGTGTGCTGACATTTAGAGCTCCATGCAGGTCTCTTCGGGGGCCCGGGCGGCGGCGGTCGCTGCGGGGGTATCTACTTCCGGGGTGGGGCGGAGGCGCTGAGGCCTCGTGTCCCGCGGCCTGGTATGGGGGGGAAAACATTTCCTACCCCCCAGGAAGTGATTGGCCGGGAGTTTAGCCTGGTGGCATACTGCGCACCACGCCGCCTCCCAGCACTCCTTCATCTTGTGCCCCTCCTTACTGCACCGGAAGCAGAGATTGCTCCGGTCGCTTTTGGAGGGGCACAGGTCCCGCGAGTGGCCGACACCGTAACAGCGGAAGCACCGCATCGGTGTCGGCCCAACCGCCGTGACCCTGGCGGAGGCCCAGCCCACCAGGATCCGACCCGCCTTCTGTAGGGCCACCGCGGCCTGGACGGGGCACTGGATCAGCACCGATCCAGTGCCATCGTAGAGGGTCCGCACGGCCCCCACCCTGACCTGCTCCGGTGAGCAGGCCCCCGCTGCGGAGACGGCCAGCGCCACCGTCTCCTTAGTGGCGGACTCGTCAAGGCCGGCAATCTGGATGCCGGCCATTTTGACGGGGCGACTCACATCCGCCACGTCGCCCACTATCCCCTGCAGCTTCGCTGCAAGGGTGTCCGCCACTTTACTCCCGTCCTCCCCAGGGACCTCGATGACCCTGGACCCCGTCATCGAGGTCCTGACCCGTACGTGTTGCAGGCCCACCTCGCTAAGGCTAAGGCCATTAATGGCCCTAGCCATGGTGGCCTGCAACGTGGTGGTGGCCCCCTTCTTTAAGGTGACCACCACCGCCGCCGTCTTGGGGACGGCCAGCTTGACGGGCCTGGGCCCGTGCGCTACCTTCCCGGCCTTCTTGGTCGGGGGAGGGGGGGAGGCCTTGGCCTTGCCCTTCCCCAACCTAACCTAACCTAACCTAACCTAACCTAACCTAACCTAACCTAACCTAACCTAACCTAACCTTTTTTTTTTTTTTTTTTTTTTTTTTTTTTTTTTTTTTTTTTTTTTTTTTTTTTTTTTTAAGAGGGGAAATGCGTTACGCATACCACCATACCAGGGGAAGGCATGATGGTTATGTGGGACTCTCCCCCCATCCCCTCCCCCTGCGGGAAAAGGACGGGAAGCATACCCACTAAAACCCCTCTGTTGGCCATCGTCGTCATTGTCCACCGGGATGAGGGCACACTGTAAAAGCACTCTTCTACGTCCCGGTGGTGACTGGCTCTACGCCCCATCGTATTGTTGCGGGATTGTAAGTTCCGTTATGCACCTCTCTGTTCGCGCGCAAGAACTCCGAGCGCGCCCTCTCAGACTCGTTATGAGTGAGGGGCTTCCCCTAGCCCCACACTCGAGTCTCGGTTAGGGTGGGTGCGTGAGCGCGTACGCTCGCCTCCTCCTCCCTGTGCGGCGGCTGCGGATTGAGCTAGTAGCGTTCGCTTCTCTTTCTCTCTCCGCCTCTTCTTTAAGTTCCATGACCGCCTCACAGAATTTTTGAACGGCATCCCACGCTCGGTCAGTCTCCACCATTGTGTTTATTATGACCGGTAACGAGAGATTGCCGCCCACGGCAATCACGAGCTCCCGACGCTGATCTGCCCACGCAGGACACTCTTCCAGCGTGTGCTGGGCGGTGTCTTCGAGGCAGCCGTCGCAGTGGTGACACACCGCAGTCGGCTCCCTTCCGATCCGGTGCAGGTACTTGCCGAAGCAACCATGCCCCGTTAGCACCTGCGACAATCGAAAGGTGAGCACACCGTGTCCCCTGTCCAGCCACTGCACGAGTACTGGACGGACTGCCTCGATGGTCCTAGCACCAGAACTTGGATTGTGAAGAAGGCCTTGCCACTTCACTATAGCTGCCGCTCGCTGCTCCTTCCTCTCCGCATCCACTTCCTCCTTCAAGGGTGGGAACCGGTGCACCGCAATCGAGTTCTCGCGCCACAAGTACACGGACGCGAGAACTTCCGCTTCCAGTTCCCACGGCAAGGAACCAGCTATGACGCACGCCGCTTCATAGGACACCGTGCGGTATCCACGGGCGGCTCTGATAGCCATTGCCCTCTGCGGACGATGCAGAAGGGCAATCGTCCGGCTATTCAGAGCGCCGTACCACACAGGTGCCCCATACAGCGCCATTGAGCGCACAATGCCCAAGTACAGGCGCCGGCAGGCCGCTTTAGGGCCGTTGATATTCGGCAGTAGACTGCCAAGTGCGGCCGCCGCGCGCAGCAGCTTGGGCACTAACCTTCGGAAATGCTCCTCGAACGTCCATCGGCTGTCCAGCGTGAGCCCCAAATATTTCATTTGGGGCTCGATGTTAATCCGTGTTCCACCCACAACTATGTGTGATCCCTGGGGTGGCTTGTTCCGGGGTCCGTGGAAGCATAGAGCCTCGGATTTGTTCAAGGCCACCTCTAGACCCAGCGCTCTGATCCGCCTCACCACTTGAGCCACTCCAGCCGTGGCGAGGATGGCGCACTCCCGGTGTGTGCTGCCTCGGGCCGTCACAAGGGTGTCGTCTGCGTAGCACGTCACGCTTACACCGCGGAGGAGGACGCCCCGCAACACCCAGTCATAGCCGATGTTCCACAGAAGCGGCCCGAGGACCGACCCCTGTGGAACACCGCAGGACACCACATGATGGCACCACGCCTCGCGACCCCTGTACATAACAGACCTACCTGAGAGGTAATTGGCGATCATGCGCTGAAGGTAGTTTGGCACCCGGTGATACCGGAGTGCCTCCCTAATGCAACTCCAGGGCAAGGTGTTAAAGGCATTGGCGATGTCAAGAGACACCGCCAAGACGACCTCACCCTGGGCAACTGCTTCCTCCGCCATCGCCTTGACCCGTAGGACTGCGTGCACGGTTGACCTGCCCACCCGAAATCCGTACTGTTTGTCATCCAGGTCCGGGCCGACTCTCACCAGGTGCTTGACGAGGCGATTGGTAATAATACGCTCGAAAAGCTTTGCCACCTCGTCTAGCAGCACAATCGGGCGGTACCCTGAGGGAGAGTCGACCGGACGACCTTCCTTTCTCAGGAGGACAAGTGTGCCGTTTTTCCACAGCTGTGGGAATCGTCCTTGGGCGAAACAGGCATCCAGAAGCCCTCTGACCCTCTCCTCGTATGCATCTGCGGCTTGCACCCATGCACGGCCAGGTATCCCATCTGGGCCTGGAGCCGTCTTCTTGGCACGCAGCCGCAGAATTGCAGCACCGAATTCCCCAGAAGATACCGGCGGGATGGTCTCGGTCACGGCAACAACCTCGTTCCTCGCAGATGGTGCCATAGACGGAGGCGTATGTTCCTCCCTGCGGGGAAACAGAGCTGACACCACTGCTTCCGCCAGCTGAGGCTGGAGACTCTGCGTCAAGGGAGGTGCCCACGGCCGAAGTTTCCCTCGCACCATGCGATAGGGGCGACCCCATGGATCATGGTTCAGAGTCTCCAACATCTCTTGCCTTGAACCGTCTTTCGCTTCGGTTATCGCGATGCGAAGCGTGCGTTTAGCCGTCCTGTAGGCATCACGCAACGAGGACTCGGCGGACTCGTCTCGACGTCTCCTTCGTCGTTGCCTTTGGTACTGGCGTCTGGCGGCTACGCACACTGCGCGTAGTTCCGCAATTTCCGCAGACCACCAGTACACTTGCCTTTTCAACGGTTGAGGCCCCTGTCGTGGCATTGACGCATCACATACGCGAGTCATTGACTGGCGAAGCGCCACGGCCTCCTCATCGATGTTAAGCGAGCTATTCACGGGCAACCATGTTTCGACCAGGGAAGCCTCAATGAGAACTTCCCTGTCGAGGCGCTTCACCACCCACCGTGGGCTATCGCCAGGCAACACCGCGCGTCCCGTTTGCACAGGAGCCGCGGAGGACGCAGATATGTTAAACCGGATGTAGAGGTGATCAGACAGCGTCTCTACGTCCTCCGCTACTTCCCATCCGTGGACTCGGCAGGCAACCGTTGGGCTTGCAAATGACAGGTCAATTATGGAGCTGCCCTGTGACCGAACACAAGTCGGTTGCGAGCCCTGGTTTAGGAGACAGAGTCCCAACGTCAGCGCCCATTCCTCTAATACTGCCCCCCGTGCGTCAGTGGCTGGACAGCCCCAAGCTGAGTTTTTGGCGTTGAAATCACCCATTACCAATACAGGACATGGGTGACTTCTGCCGATGAGTGTCTCGACTTGGCTAAGGAAACTCTCAAACTCTGCGAGGCTTCGGCTTGGGGGACAGTAGACGCCGACAATCAAAATTCCCCTCACCACAGCCGCAACGAATCCTCGACCTTTTTGTGTATTTTCGAGTGTCGGGGAGCCAGTACACCCCGACACGACTAAAGCAACTATATCGTCCTCGTCACCTGCCCAATCATCCCTGTTTGGGATAAAATAGGGTTCAGCAACCACAGCCACCTGCGTCAACCACTCTGCCATACTCTGAAGGAGCAGGTCTTGGGCTCGTGCGCTGTGGTTAATGTTGGCTTGCAGAACTTGTAGGGCCATTATTATTCAGGGGCTGTGGGTCCGTCTCCATAGCGAGCTCTACTGGCAGCTGGCATGTCTGGCGTGACTGCAGTGCAGTCTTCCGTCGCGAATTTTTGGGGGCTGGTGCGAAGCAAGCTTTGCCCCCCAGTTGGTGGTCCGCCGGTTTTTTGGCTGCAGCACAAATGGAACAGTGCGGTTTGGCCGAGCACTCCTTGGCTTTGTGGCCAACTACTCCACACCGGAGGCACTCCTGGCTTCTATCAGCCTCCGCACTGCATTGCACTCTGATGTGCCCCTTTTGCAGACATCTAAAGCAACGCAGGGGCCTAGGCTCGAGAAGTTTCACGGAGGCCGATACCCACGACAATGTAAGGCGACCTGATGAAGCAATGCGTTTAGCAGTTGCCACCGGGCAATCGACCCAAATGTGCCCCACGCCAAATGGGTCTTTCACGACCCCACCACTTTTAAGGCTATCTTTGGGACAGCCCCCTGCTTCGGCAACCGCATTTAACACTTCCTCGGCAGTAATTGAGTCGTCCAAGCCGGAGATTTTTATTTCCGTCGTCTTCACCGGCCTGGAGACGCGGGCTGTTTCTCGGCTGAGGACCTCTTCAAGTTTTTTAGCCAGCTTGTCGGCTTGCGGGCCACTATTTGTGCCCATCACCTCAAACATCCGAGCGCCCGAGGCACACACGCGGAAACGAACCCCGGTCGTTATTCCGATATCCGGTAGTTTGATCTTGGCCTTTGCGTCTGTGATTACCGCGTCATATGTTACGCCTCTATCGATGGCCTCCGACGTAAGGGTAACTATAACCGCAGATGACTTCGGAGCGGTGAGTCTTACCGACCTCGCAGTGGCAGTGGCGGTCTTTCGTGGAACCTGCTTTGCCTGCTTCTTCTTCTCTTTCCTAAGTCCCTTCTTGACTACCTCGCTCCAGGGCAACTCTTCCGCCTGGGCTGGGCTCGACTGGGACGCGAGCTGCGACACAGTTGGCATGAGTTGGGACTCTGCTACCCTTTCGCGAGGAGTTCCCACCGAACTTTGCCCCTTCTTTTCCGGCTTGCTTCTGCCCTTTTTCCCCTTTGGTGGCTTTGGAGCCTCAAGTGCCCCAGGAATGGCTTGTTTTGGAGCAGCCGTCTTTTTTGCTCCTTTCCCTTTAGTTGGGGCAGTTGATGGCCCGGGAAGAATCTCGGGGAGATCATTAGCCCGCCTGTCCGCCGCTAGTGGAGGGCGAAGTCGCTTCTCTGGCAGCAACCTATCCTCCAGTGCCTCAAACCTGGCATTCACCATCGTGCCCACCTGGCAGAGGATGGTGCGCACCAGGTCTTCGGTGTCCGGCAGTTTTTCTGAAGGCTGACTTGGCAAAACCACATCAGCCTGTTGCTGTGGCCGATCGAGGCGCTCCCGCATTTCAGTCATCTCCTTGCGGAGCTGCGCGACCTCAGATTGCAGGCGGGCATTGTCTGCCTGCAGCTCCCTCGTCTCCTCCGAAGTGCAGCGGCTCTGTAGGATGAGAGCGACTTTGCCGATCTCATCCGCTGCATCCTTCAGCGACTTGACGAAGCCACCCTTCAGGTTCTTCGAGGACACGGCAACCTTTTTGATGATATGAATATTATCATCGATAATACGGCTCAATGACGTTGCCGTCTGGAAGTCGTCGCCATTAGAGGATGACTCCGACAAATTGATGGCCCTAGCACGGGCCCGGGCCTCTCGGGAGGCTGCAGTGACTTCCGCCTCTGCCAACCTCAGCTCCTCCTCCCTCTCCGCTTCCACAAGCGCCAGCTTCGCCTTGGCCAGGCCAACGTAATGGCCTGTAGTTGGCGGCCGTCCTCGTCTCTTCCGCATTGGGCTCGAAACCCCATCCAGACTTGTTTCCGGGTCTGAGCCACCATTACTTCTATACCGCCGTTCGTTTGTCCTAAGACAGGTATCCGGCAAAGACTCGACGCTGAGCATCGAGTCACTCTCTCCCTCCTCACTACAATCCCTCGACTTTTTTGGTTTGTTTTTTGTTTTATCCATTTTTGTTCCCACGATTAGGGTCGATATAAAAAGTACGCCCCCGGGTGACGCCCATTCCGGGGGTAAGGCTAAATACTACAGAGGTCGCCTGGTATCTGTAGGTTTTAACGACTTGGCTGTCGGGTTTTATAGAGTTTTCCATCTCGTGGGCCGGCCAATGAAGGCAAGCCCTCCGTTCTGGTGTCTCTCAACTACCCCATAACGTCGCCAGATGGGGATCGTTGAAGAGAGACACCAGAGTACGGGGTGCTAGAGGAGTCGACGTACCTCCTCTAGTTTTGGGCGGTAGTGCTCGACGGCATTGTAAGTGCACGCCGAGCCCGCCCCCTAACCTAACCCATTTCCCCCCCATGTGGCGGCGACAAAGCGGCTTTTCAACAGAAAAGCCACTAGTCACCACCCCCAACCCCCCCTGCCGGATATTCGCCATGGGCTGAAAGAATCCCCCATAAGGAGAAAGTCTCAGCCGATGCCCAGGGTGCACCAGCCCAGATGCTGCATTCTCTCCGGATCGAGATCAAGAGAGACTGCAACACCCAGGCCAACGTGGAGGAATCCGGCCCGCACCCCAACCTAACCTAACCTAACCTAACCTAACCTAACCTAACCTAACCTAACCTAACCTAACCTAACCTAACCTAACCTAACCTTTTTTTTTTTTTTTTTTTTTTTTTTTTTTTTTTTTTTTTTTTTTTTTTTTTTTTTTTTTTTTTTTTTTTTTTTTTTTTTTTTTGACAGGGTGGAAAATCCTTTATGGATTCCCCTCACCATGGGAGTGGTGAGGGGATATGTGGGACTCACCCACCACCCCCCCTCAGAATGAGAGGGAGCGGCGAAGCGCAACCCACTAAAAACCACCCTGGCGTACCCTCCTGCCGGCTCGGAGACAACGTGGAACCTGCCGAAGCCTTACCCACGCTGCCTCCCGGCTGCCCCAGCCACTGCCGGGGCTACCCGCGCCAAAGGAGAGAGGGGCCGAGCACGCCTGGTCCCTCTCCCAGACAACCCAGTGGCTAGCCTACGGCGGGCCAGGGACTCCCATCCCCGACCCGCAGCCACTAAGGGTTGAGGCGGGCGGCAAAACGCCGCCGCCTCAACCCCTGCCGTCTGCGCCGGAGCGGATGCGCCTGAGGGGACTCCTCGCGCTCACGCTCCGAGGCCTCCTTCTGCGAGATGACACACTCGCAGAAGGAGGCCACAGCCCTCCAGGACCTGTCGCTGCACAGCATTGCAGACACAACGCTGTGCAGAGAGAGGTCCCATTGCCCGATAGCCAGTGCCATGTCGGCGCGCTCCGAACTCCAACGGCTGCACACCGCGAGGGTGTGCTGAGCCGTGTCGTCCGGATCGCCGCACTCATGGCACTGCGGGCCGGGCTCCCTCCCAATTTTGTGCAGGTAATGACCGAAGCATCCGTGTCCGGTCAAAACCTGCACAAGCCGGTATGATGTGGCGCCGACTGCCCTCCCCAACCAGGTGTCCAGCGACGGGAGGATCGCCCCTATGGTCCGAACCCCATAGGGAGCGTCCTCCAGGTGCGCTTTCCACCTGTCCCGCAGTCGGCGCGCCATCATACGGCGCGTCCCCTCAACCTCCTCAGGGTCCGGGCGTTCACCCCTAGCCCGGGCCCTGGACCTAACTGCGTAGGTCTCAGCCTGCACTTCCGCATCCAGCTCCCAGGGCGGTGTGCAGGCGAGGAGGCAGGCCGCGGCGTGGGCCACCGTCACGTAGGCCCTCACAATTCGGAGGGCCACCACCCGCTGAGGCCTCCGTAGCAGGGCCCGGTTCCGGGCGGACAACTTGTCCGCCCAGATGGGGGCCCCGTACAGAGCCATGCTCCTTGTGACACCGGCATATAACCGGCGGCACAAGGAGCCCGGCCCACCCACGTTCGGCAGAAGCCTGCTCATCGCCGACGCGGCGCCCACAATTCGGGGAGCCAGTTGGGAGAAGTGCTCCCCGAAATTCCAATGCCGGTCCAATATAAGCCCCAAGTACTTAATATGGGGCTTGATCTGGACCGGCACACCCCCCAGTGTGAGCGCCGCGCCCGCGGGCAACCTCCACCCTCGCCCCCCGAAGACTATCGCCTCAGTCTTCGGGAGGGCAACCTTAAGGCCGAGCCGGCCAATCCGGTATATGGCCAGCTCAGCCGCCGCTTCCGCCCGGCAAAGCGCCTCCCTCATGTCGGTCCCACGTACGGCCACCATGGTGTCATCTGCATAGCAGATGGTGGCCGTACGTGGGAGCAACTCCCCCCTGATGGCCCAGTCGTACCCCAGGTTCCACAAAAGTGGTCCGAGCACGGAACCCTGGGGCACACCACAGGCCATCCCCGTCGACCCCCGTCGACCGTCCGTCTGCTCATAGAGCACTACCCTTTCGGTGAGGTAGTGCTCTATGACACGCTGCAGGTAGGGAGGCACTCGATGGTAAGTGAGTGCCTCCCTTATCACCCCAAAGGGGAGGGTTCCAAACGCGTTGGCGATGTCCAATGACACCGCCACGACACCCTCCCCTCTGCTCGACGCGTACTCGCAGAAGTCCCTGAGGGACTTCAACGCGTCGAGCGTAGACCGCCCTTCCCGAAACCCGAACTGTCTATCCGAGACGTTCGGGCCGGCGGTCTCCAGGTGCCGCTGGATTCTGGAGGCCAGGATGCGCTCCATGATTTTCCCGGCCTCATCCAGCAGCACAATGGGGCGATACGCAGACGGACTGTCCGGGGGTCGACCCTCCTTCCGGAGGAGGCATAGCCTCCCCTCCTTCCACACCTTCGGGAACCGTCCCTCCGTCAGGCAGTCGTTCATCAACTGCCTGAGACGGTCCCCGAGGTGTTTTAGGGCGATGGGGAGCACCCGGCCTGGTACTCCATCGGGCCCCGGGGCTTTCTTGCAGCCCCGGAGCCTGTCCACCGCCCTCTCGAACTCGTCGTCGCTTACCGGTGCAATGGCGAGTTCGAGTGGGTCCTCCAAGTCCCCCGGTGGCTCGGTCATCACCGGGGGAGTTATCGAGGGGGCTGCCGGAAACAGCCCCTCGACGACCCTCCTCAGGAGGGGGGGCTCCATTGAGTCCATGGGGGGGGCGGTGCGCATCTTGTTGCGCACCACCCTGTACGGCCGCCCCCACGGATCCTTGTCCAACGTGGCCAAGAAAGAGGCATATGCCTCCTCCTTGGCCTTGGCGATCGCCAGAACTAGGGCCCCCTTGGCTTCTCTGAGGGCCCCGTGGAGCCCCTCCTCCTCCTGGTCGGTGTGCCGCCTGCGCCTGCAATGTTGGTAGGCGCGGCGGGCACCGTTACAGGTGGTCCGCAAGGCCGCAATATCTGCGGACCACCAATACACAAACCTCCGGGCGAACAACCTTTTCGCCCGGGGCATAGACGCTCCGCACACCGCCTGTAGCGATGTGCGGAACATGCGCGCCCTCTCCTCCACTCCGAGGGCGGCGGGTGGGGCAGCACACCATGCCTCCACCATCGCCGCCTCGTCCGCCTTGGTCTTGTCCAACAGGGACAAGGACCACTTTGGGAACTCGTCCCCTCCCCCCCTTCGCCCCCCCCTTGGGATGGGTGGCGACTGGCCTGCTCCTGTGGAGACCCTCATTCTGATGTACAGATGATCTGAGAGGGTCTCCACGTCCTCCAGGACGCGCCAATCAGAAAAGCGTGCGGCAATGGCCGGGGTCGCGAACGTGATGTCCACGATGGAACCCCCTTGCCGCCGCACGCACGTGTTGACGCTGCCCTGGTTCATCACCTCTAGGCCTGTCGCCGCCACCCAATCCTCTAACACCGCCCCGCGCACATCCGTTAGGGGGGACCCCCAAGCCGCACTTTTGGCGTTTAGGTCCCCCAGGACGATAGTTTGGCGCGGGGCCGCCCTCCTCGTTACCCCCCCCAGCACCACGAGGAAGGCCTCAAAAGCGGCCAGCGGCCTGTTTGGGGAGAAATACACCGCGATGAGTACGATGTCTCCCCATTTGGCCGCCACAAACCCCGGGCCGCTTTCAAGCTTCGTCAGGGGGGGACCGTTCCCCACCGCCGGCACCACCACGGCAACCCCCTCGTCTGGTGACCCCGCCCAGTTGGGCGAGGGAGGGACGAGGTACGGTTCCGCCAACACAGCAACGTCGATCGACCACTCCGCCATAGACTGCATGAGCAAGTCTTGTGCTCTGGCGGAGTGGTTGACGTTGGCCTGCAGGAGCTCCAAGTGGTGTACTGGCATTAGTGCTCCATGCAGGTCTCCTCTGGGGCCCGGCCGGCGGCGGTCGCTGCGGGGGCATCCGTACTAGTGGGGGGGCGAGTGCGCTGAGGCCTCGTGTCCTTCCCCTTGGTTTGGGGGGGGAAGCAGTTCCTACCCCCCAATATGTGGTTGGCCGGGAGCTTGGCCTGGTGGCACACTATACACCACGCCGCCTCCCAGCACTCCGTCATTTTGTGCCCCTCCTTGCTGCACCGGAAGCAGAGGTTGCTCCGGTCCGCTTTTGAGGGGCACAGATCCTTCGAATGGCCGACACCGTAGCACCTGAAACAGCGCATTGGTGTCGGCCCCACTGCCGTGACCCTGGCGGACGCCCACCCCACCAGGATCCTTCCCGCTTTTTGCAGGTTCACCGCGGCCTGCACGGGGCACTGGATTAGCACGGATCCAGTGCCGTCGTAAAGGGTGCGCACGGCCCCCACCTTCACCTGCTCTGCCGAGCACGACCCCGCTGCGGCGACGGCTAGAGCCACCGATTCCTTGGAGGCGGACTCGTCGAGGCCGGCAATTTGAATGCCGGCCATTTTGACGGGGCGACTTACGTCAGCGACGTCGCCCACTATCCCTTGCAGCCTAGCCGCAAGGGTGTCCGCCACCTTGTGCCCGTCCGCGCCGGGGACCTCTATCACCCTTGACCCCGTAACTGAGGTCCTGACCCGAACGTGCTGGAGACCTACCTCACTGAGGCTAAGGCCATTGATGGCCCTGGCCATTGTGGCCTGCAGCGTGGTGTCGGCCCCCTTTTTGAGGGAGACCACCACTGCCGCCGTCTTAGGGACGGACAGCTTTGCGGGCCTGGGTCCGTGCGCCGCTTTACCGGCCTTCTTGGTTGGGGGAGGGGGGGAGGCCTTGGCCTTGCCCTTCCCTTTCTTCCTGACCACCTCCGACCACGACATCGGCGCGGCTGGAGGTGGCGTTTGGCCCGAGGGTCCGGGTCTCTCCTCCGAGTTCACAATGGGTCTCAGTGGCTTGGCAGGCTTGTTAGGCCTGGTTGCCGCCTTTCCGGGGGCCACAGGAGCGGGGGTCGGAGCCGCCGCCTTTTTGGCCACAACGGCCTTAGGCCGCCCGTCCCCCAATCTGGCCCTAGCCACGGGCTCCAGGGCCTCAACCGGGGCCGGAGAGGGCCTCGCAACCTTCCTTTGGGGAAGGGGGGCTGCCACGGGCTTGGCAGCTCGCTTTTCGTGTGCAAGCGGGGGGCGGAGGGTTGGCTCCGCCGGGAGGCGCTTGTTGACCTCCGCAATTCGGTCCCCGATCATCTTACCGAGGCTGAGGAAGAGATCTCTCTTCATCTCCTCTATTGCCTCGGTAAGTTCGGCGGTACCAAACTGCAGAGGTGCAGCAACTGGGGTGGGAGGTGGAGGGGGACGAGCCTCCCTCTCACTGAAGGCAGTGCGGATCGCCTTCAGCTCGGCCGTAACGAGCGCGAGTTGTTCCCGCATCCTTTTATTGTCCGCTTTCAGGATGCGGATCTCCTCGCTCTCGGCCCTGGCCTCCTCCACCTCATCCATGGAGCCCAAGATTGTCCGGCAGGCCCGGTTCATCCGGCCCCATACACTCCCCTTGAGGTTCCCGGATGACTGGGCCGCCTCTAGTATGTCCTTCGCTGCCGTACGGGCAGCGTCTATTGGGTCGGTGTAAGTCCGACCCTCCGACATGATCGGGGAGCGCGAAGCGGAGCGAGAGCGCTCCGCTCCAGCCGCCTTCACCATCTTACCCCCCCTGGAGCGGAGCTCCGGGTAATCCTTCCTGTAGGACTCCGCGGAGTCCACCACCTCCTCTGGCAGGGGCTCGAAGTCCGGCTCCAGCAAGTATTGCCGGGCCCTCAAACGAGCCGCGGCCAGCCCCGCATAAGCCCCCTTGGGCTTCCCCCCCGGTATTGCCGAGTTGACCTTCGGGGCCTGGGAAGGACGGGGGTCGTCCTCCTCACCTTCATGTGGCCTTTTGAAGGCCTGGGGGAGTTCCTCATCCACCTCGATGAGGTCCTCATGCTCCGAATCGGAATTTAAAATAATTCCCCCCCCCCCCGGGGGAAAGTTCCAATTTTTGGTAGGCGAGGCCATCTCGGCCCCGGCTACCTATGGTCCAAATTTGGCTAAAATCCGACCGCTAGGACCGAAGTTACGACCTAACCTAACTAAAAACGGTCAAGTGCGAGTCGGATTTAAGCTTTCCCATACAAAGTCAACTTTTGCGCCTGAATTGGAAGTAATAGCAATCTGCCAATTTTTTCAGACGCAATTTCACCCACTTCCCGTAGTCGTAGAGGGTTCAAAAAATACTTAAAAAATAGGTCTTGATGAGACCTACAATCCGATAACCTTCAAAAAATTTTAGGTTAAACGGTTAAAAAGTTATCGTAATTACCAACTCAAGCGCAAAGCTTAAGTTGGTAACCCGGAAAACTTCGACTACCTTACCCTACAAAAAGATTAATAACTTTTGACCTAGTGGTCAAAAGGTTAAAAAGTTAAAACAAAATATTTAAAGAATTAAATTTCCTAACTCCCTATATGTATACTATATTTTACAAACCTTAAAAACTAATTATAATATACACCTAAACACAAAAAAGACAAGTAATATTTTTAAAAATTAACAGTAAAAAACGTAATTATCCAAAAATTAAAATTAAGTGACTTACTCTACAAAATAAAATAAACAAACTAGCCTATAATAATTTTAACAGTTGCAGGTATTCCCGCCCAAAAACTTGGCACGGGAAAATAACTACAACTAGGAAATAATTAAAATAGAAAAAGGTAAACAAAGCAATGAAACTACAAATAATTAAACCTAAATATTTACAGTTTTGCAAAAGCGATAATTCTTAGAATAAAATTCCAAAAATTACCGAATTTACATACACCACAAGACAAACTTGTCTGCTATCTTTTAGCCTTGAAAAAGGCTAAAAAAGATGAACAGATATAATTAAACAAGAAGGTTGAAAAAGAGACAAAACTGAAGGAAAAATTACCAACCGCAAATAGCTAAGTTGATAAAATAAGAAAACTAAGGTAGATACGAAAGAACTGATAAGAGGAAAAGGAAAGGCAAAAAATGTAAGGTTTAAGTTCCAATTTACTCAAATATCCGTTCAGGGTAACACCAAAATCCACGTCAACCTAACCTTACCTAACCTAACCTAACCTAACCTAACCTAACCTAACCTAACCTAACCTAACCTAACCTAACCTAACCTAACCTAACCTAACCTAACCTAACCTAACCTAACCTAACCTAACCTAACCTAACCTAACCTAACCTAACCTAACCTAACCTAACCTTTTTTTTTTTTTTTTTTTTTTTTTTTTTTTTTTTTTTTTTTTTTTTGACAGGGTGGAAAATCCTTTATGGATTCCCCTCACCATGGGAGTGGTGAGGGGATATGTGGGACTCACCCGCCACCCCCCCTCAGAATGAGAGGGAGTGGCGAAGCGCAACCCACTAAAAACCACCCTGGCGTACCCTCCTGCCGGCTCGGAGACAACGTGGAACCTGCCTAAGCCTTACCCACGCTGCCTCCCGGCTGCCCCAGCCACTGCCGGGGCTACCCGCGCCAAAGGAGAGAGGGGCCGAGTACGCCTGGTCCCTCTCCCAGACAACCCAGTGGCTAGCCTACGGCGGGCCAGGGACTCCCATCCCTGACCCGCAGCCACTAAGGGTTGAGGCGGGCGGCAAAACGCCGCCGCCTCACCCCCTGCCGTCTGCGCCGGAGCGGATGCGCGTGAGGGGAATCCTCGCGCACACGCTCCGCGGCCTCCTTCTGCGAGATGACACACTCGCAGAAGGAGACCACAGCCCTCCAGGACCTGTCGCTGCACAGCATTGCAGACACAACGCTGTGCAGGGAGAGGTCCCACTGCCCGATGGCCAGTGCCATGTCGGCGCGCTCCGAACTCCAACGGCTGCACACCGCGAGGGTGTGCTGAGCCGTGTCGTCCGGATCGCCGCACTCATGGCACTGCGGGCCGGGCTCCCTCCCAATTTTGTGCAGGTAATGACCGAAACAACCATGTCCGGTCAATACCTGCACAAGCCGGTATGATGTGGCGCCGACTGCCCTCCCCAACCAGGTGTCCAGCGACGGGAGGATCGCCCCTATGGTCCGAACCCCATAGGGAGCGTCCTCCAGGTGCGCTTTCCACCTGTCCCGCAGTCGGCGCGCCATCATACGGCGCGTCCCCTCAACCTCCTCAGGGTCCGGGCGTTCACCCCTAGCCCGGGCCCTGGACCTAACTGCGTAGGTCTCAGCCTGCACTTCCGCATCCAACTCCCACGGCGGTGTGCAGGCGAGGAGGCAGGCCGCGGCGTGGGCCACCGTCATGTAGGCCCTCACAATTCGGAGGGCCACCACCCGCTGTGGCCTCTGTAGCAGGGCCCGGTTCCGGGCGGACAACTTGTCCGCCCAGATGGGGGCCCCGTACAGAGCCATGCTCCTTGTGACACCAGCATATAGCCGGCGGCACAAGGAGCCCGGCCCACCCACGTTCGGCAGAAGCCTACTCATCGCCGACGCGGCGCCCACAATTCGGGGAGCTAACTGTATAAAGTGCTCCCCGAAATTCCAATGTCGGTCCAGGATGAGCCCCAAATATTTAATATGGGGCCTGATCTGGACCAACTCCCCCCCCAGAGTGAGCGCCGCGCCCGCCGGCAGCCTCCACCCCCGCCCCCCGAAGACAATCGCCTCAGTCTTCGGGAGGGCCACCTTTAGGCCGAGCCGACCGATCCGGTAAATCGTCAGCTCGGCCGCCGCTTCCGCCCGGCACAGCACCTCCCTCATGTTGCTCCCGCGCACGGCCACCATGGTGTCATCTGCATAGCAGATGGTGGCCGTCCGTGGGAGCAACTCCCCCCTGATGGCCCAATCGTACCCCAGGTTCCATAAAAGCGGACCGAGCACGGAACCTTGGGGCACGCCACAGGCCATCTCCGTTGACCCCCTTCGACCGTCCCTCTGCTCATAGAGCACTACCCTTTCGGTCAAGTAGTGCTCTATGACACGCCGCAGGTAGGGAGGCACTCGATGGTAGGTGAGTGCCTCCCTTATCACCCCAAAGGGGAGGGTGCCAAACGCGTTGGCGATGTCCAACGACACCGCCACTACACCCTCCCCTCTGCTCGACGCGTACTCGCAGAAGTCTCTGAGGGACTTCAACGCGTCGAGCGTAGACCGCCCTTCCCGAAACCCGAATTGTCTATTCGAGACGTTCGGGCCGGCGGTCTCCAAGTGCCGCTGGATCCTGGAGGCCAGGATTCTCTCGAACATTTTCCCAGCCTCATCCAGCAGCACTAAGGGGCGATAGGCAGAGGGACAATCCGGGGGTCGACCTTCCTTCCGGAGGAGGCAAAGCCTCCCCTCCTTCCACACCCTCGGGAACCGTCCATCCCTCAGGCAGTCGTCCATTAACTGCCTGAGACGGTCCCCGAGGTGTTTTAGGGCGATGGGGAGCACCTTACCCGGTACTCCGTCCGGCCCCGGGGCTTTTTTGCAGCCCCGGAGCCTGTCCACCGCCCTCTCGAACTCGTCATCGCTTACCGGTGCGATAACGAGCTCGAGTGGGTCCTCCAAGTCCCCCGGTGGCTCGGTCATCACCGGGGGAATTATTGAGGGGGCTTGGGGGAAAAGCCCCTCAATGACCCTCCTGAGGAGGGGGGGCTCCAGGGAGTCCATGGGGGGGGCGGTGCGCATCTTGTTGCGCACCACCCTATACGGCCGCCCCCACGGATCCCGGTCCAGTTCGGCCAAGAATGAGGCATATGCCTCCTCCTTGGCCTTGGCAATTGCCAGAACCAGGGCCCCCTTGGCTTCTCTGAGGGCCCCGTGGAGCCCCTCCTCCTCCTCATTGGTGTGCCGCCTGCGCCTGCAATGCTGGTAGGCGCGGCGGGCACCGTTACAGGTGGTCCGCAGGGCCGCAATTCCTGCGGACCACCAGTACACCTTTCTCCTCCGGGCGAAAAGCCTACGCGCCCGGGGCATCGACGCTCCGCACACCGCTTGCAGCGATGTGCGGAATCTGCGCGCCCTCTCCTCAACCCCTAGGGCGGCGGGTGGGGCAGCACACCATGCCTCCACCATCGCCGCCTCATCCGCCCTGGCCCTGTCGAGAAGGGACAGGGACCACTTGGGGAAATCCCCGCTTCCCCCCCTACGCCCCCCCCTTGGGATGGGTGGCGGCAGGCCTGCTCCTGTGGAGACCCTCATCCTGATATACAGGTGATCGGAGAGGGTCTCCACGTCCTCCAGGACGCGCCAATCTGTTAGGCGCGCGGCAATGGCAGGGGTCGCGAACGTGACGTCCACGATGGACCCCCCCTGCCGCCGCACGCATGTATTGGCGCTACCCCGGTTGGCTATCTCCAGGCCATTCGCCGCCACCCAATCCCGCAGCACACCCCCGCGCACATAACGGGGGACCCCCATGCCGCACTTTTGGCGTTCAGGTCCCCCAGGATGATTGTTTGGCGCGGGGCCGCCCTCCTCGCTACCCCCCCAAAACCACGAGGAAGGCCTCGAAAGCGGCCAACAGCCTGTTGGGGGAGAAGTACACCGCAACCAGTACGGTGTCGCTCCCCCATGTGGCTGCCACAAACCCCGGGCCGCTTTCTACCATCGTGAGGGGGGGACTGTCGCCGACCGCCGGCACCACCATGGCCACCCACCCGTCCGTCGACCCTGTCCAATTGGGCAGGGGAGGGACGAAGTATGGCTCCGCCAACACCGCAACGTCAATCTGCCACTCCGCCATTACCTGCATGAGCAGGTCTTGTGCTCTGGCGGAGTGGTTGACGTTGGCCTGCAGGAAACCTAACCTAACCTAACCTAACCTAACCTAACCTAACCTAACCTAACCTAACCTAACCTAACCTAACCTACCTAACCTAACCTAACCTAACCTAACCTAACCTAACCTACCTAACCTAACCTAACCTAACCTAACCTAAACCGTACCTAACCTAACCTAACCTAACCTAACCTAACCTAACCTAACCTAACCTAACCTAACCTAACCTAACCTAACCTAACCTAACCTAACCTAACCTAACCTAACCTAACCTAACCTAACCTAACCTAACCTAACCTAACCTAACCTAACCTAACCTAACCTAACCTAACCTAACCTAACCTAACCTAACCTAACCTAACCTAACCTAACCTAACCTAACCTAACCTAACCTAACCTAACCTACCTAACCTAACCTAACCTAACCTAACCTAACCTAACCTAACCTAACCTAACCTTTTTTTTTTTTTTTTTTTTTTTGACAGGGTGGAAAATCCTTTATGGATTCCCCTCACCATGGGAGTGGTGAGGGGATATGTGGGACTCACCCGCCACCCCCCCTCAGAATGAGAGGGAGCGGCGAAGCGCAACCCACTAAAAACCACCCTGGCGTACCCTCCTGCCGGCTCGGAGACAACGTGGAACCTGCCTAAGCCTTACCCACGCTGCCTCCCGGCTGCCCCAGCCACTGCCGGGGCTACCCGCGCCAAAGGAGAGAGGGGCCGAGCACGCCTGGTCCCTCTCCCAGACAACCCAGTGGCTAGCCTACGGCGGGCCGGGGACTCCCATCCCTGACCCGCAGCCACTAAGGGTTGAGGCGGGCGGCAAAACGCCGCCGCCTCACCCCCTGCCGTCTGCGCCGGAGCGGATGCGCGTGAGGGGAATCCTCGCGCACACGCTCCGCGGCCTCCTTCTGCGAGATGACACACTCGCAGAAGGAGACCACAGCCCTCCAGGACCTGTCGCTGCACAGCATTGCAGACACAACGCTGTGCAGGGAGAGGTCCCACTGCCCGATAGCCAGTGCCATGTCGGCGCGCTCCGAACTCCAACGGCTGCACACCGCGAGGGTGTGCTGAGCCGTGTCGTCCGGATCGCCGCACTCATGGCACTGCGGGCCGGGCTCCCTCCCAATTTTGTGCAGGTAATGACCGAAGCATCCGTGTCCGGTCAAAACCTGCACAAGCCGGTACGATGTAGCGCCGACTGCCCTCCCCAACCAGGTGTCCAGCGACGGGAGGATCGCCCCTATGGTCCGAACGCCATAGGGAGCGTCCCCCAGGTGCGCTTTCCACCTGTCCCGCAGTCGGCGCGCCATCATACGGCGCGTCCCCTCAACCTCCTCAGGGTCCGGGCGTTCACCCCTAGCCCGGGCCCTGGACCTAACAAAGTAGGTCTCAGCTTGCACCTCCGCATCCAACTCCCAGGGCGGGGTGCAAGCGAGGAGGCAGGCCGCGGCGTGGGCCACCGTCATGTAGGCCCTCACAATTCGGAGGGCCACCACCCGCTGTGGCCTCTGTAGCAGGGCCCGGTTCCGGGCGGACAACTTGTCCGCCCAGATGGGGGCCCCGTACAGAGCCATGCTCCTTGTGACGCCGGCATATAGCCGGCGGCACAAGGAGCCCGGCCCACCCACGTTCGGCAGAAGCCTACTCATCGCCGACGCGGCGCCCACAATTCGGGGAGCTAACTGTATAAAGTGCTCCCCGAAATTCCAATGTCGGTCCAGGATGAGCCCCAAATATTTAATATGGGGCCTGATCCGGACCGACTCCCCCCCCAGAGTGAGCGCCGCGCCCGCCGGCAGCCTCCACCCCCGCCCCCCGAAGACAATCGCCTCAGTCTTCGGGAGGGCCACCTTTAGGCCGAGCCGACCGATCCGGTAAATCGTCAGCTCGGCCGCCGCTTCCGCCCGGCACAGCACCTCCCTCATGTCGCTCCCGCGCACGGCCACCATGGTGTCATCTGCATAGCAGATGGTGGCCGTCCGTGGGAGCAACTCCCCCCTGATGGCCCAATCGTACCCCAGGTTCCATAAGAGCGGACCGAGCACGGAACCTTGGGGCACGCCACAGGCCATCTCCGTCGACCCCCGTCGACCATCCCTCTGCTCATAGAGCACTACCCTTTCGGTCAGGTAGTGCTCTATGACACGCCGCAGGTAGGGAGGCACTCGATGGTAGGTGAGTGCCTCCCTTATCACCCCAAAGGGGAGGGTGCCAAACGCGTTGGCGATGTCCAACGACACCGCCACTACACCCTCCCCTCTGCTCGACGCGTACTCGCAGAAGTCCCTGAGGGACTTCAACGCGTCGAGCGTAGACCGCCCTTCCCGAAACCCGAACTGTCTATTCGAGACGTTCGGGCCGGCGGTCTCCAAGTGCCGCTGGATCCTGGAGGCCAGGATTCTCTCGAACATTTTCCCAGCCTCATCCAGCAGCACTAAGGGGCGATAGGCAGAGGGACAATCCGGGGGTCGACCTTCCTTCCGGAGGAGGCAAAGCCTCCCCTCCTTCCACACCCTCGGGAACCGTCCATCCCTCAGGCAGTCGTCCATTAACTGCCTGAGACGGTCCCCGAGGTGTTTTAGGGCGATGGGGAGCACCTTACCCGGTACTCCGTCCGGCCCCGGGGCTTTTTTGCAGCCACGGAGCCTGTCCACCGCCCTCTCGAACTCGTCATCGCTTACCGGTGCGATAACGAGCTCGAGTGGGTCCTCCAAGTCCCCCGGTGGCTCGGTCATCACCGGGGGAGTTATCGAGGGGGCTTGGGGGAAAAGCCCCTCGATGACCCTCCTGAGGAGGGGGGGCTCCAGGGAGTCCATGGGGGGGGCGGTGCGCATCTTGTTGCGCACCACACTGTACGGCCGCCCCCACGGGTCCCGGTCCAGTTCGGCCAAGAATGAGGCATATGCCTCCTCCTTGGCCTTGGCAATTGCCAGAACCAGGGCCCCCTTGGCTTCTCTGAGGGCCCCGTGGAGCCCCTCCTCCTCCTCATTGGTGTGCCGCCTGCGCCTACAATGCTGGTAGGCGCGGCGGGCACCGTTACAGGTGGTCCGCAGGGCCGCAATTCCTGCGGACCACCAGTAAACCTTCCTCCTCCGGGCGAAAAGTCTACGCGCCCGGGGCATCGACGCTCCGCACACCGCTTGCAGCGATGTGCGGAATCTGCGCGCCCTCTCCTCAACCCCGAGGGCGGCGGGTGGGGCAGCACACCATGCCTCCACCATCGCCGCCTCGTCCGCCCTGGCCCTGTCCAGAAGGGACAGGGACCACTTGGGGAAATCCCCCCCTCCCCCTCTACGCCCCCCCCCTGGGATGGGTGGCGGCTGGCCTGATCCTGTGGAGACCCTCATCCTGATATACAGGTGATCGGAGAGGGTCTCCACGTCCTCCAGGACGCGCCAATCTGTTAGGCGTGCGGCAATGGCAGGGGTCGCAAACGTGACCTAACCTAACCTAACCTAACCTAACCTAACCTAACCTAACCTAACCTAACCTAACCTAACCTAACCTAACCTAACCTAACCTAACCTAACCTAACCTAACCTAACCTAACCTAACCTAACCTAACCTAACCTAACCTAACCTAACCTAACCTAACCTAACCTAACCTAACCTAACCTAACCTAACCTAACCTAACCTAACCTAACCTAACCTAACCTAACCTAACCTAACCTAACCTAACCTAACCTAACCTAACCTAACCTAACCTAACCTAACCTAACCTAACCTAACCTAACCTAACCTAACCTAACCTAACCTAACCTAACCTAACCTAACCTAACCTAACCTAACCTAACCTAACCTAACCTAACCTAACCTAACCTAACCTAACCTAACCTAACCTAACCTAACCTAACCTAACCTTTTTTTTTTTTTTTTTTTTTTTTTTTTTTTTTTTTTTTGACAGGGTGGAAAATCCTTTATGGATTCCCCTCACCATGGGAGTGGTGAGGGGATATGTGGGACTCACCCGCCACCCCCCCTCAGAATGAGAGGGGGCGGCGAAGCGCAACCCACTAAAAACCACCCTGGCGTACCCTCCTGCCGGCTCGGAGACAACGTGGAACCTGCCGAAGCCTTACCCACGCTGCCTCCCGGCTGCCCCAGCCACTGCCGGGGCTACCCGCGCCTAAGGAGAGAGGGGCCGAGTACGCCTGGTCCCTCTCCCAGACAACCCAGTGACTAGCCTACGGCGGGCAGGGGACTCCCATCCCCGACCCGCAGCCACTAAGGGTTGAGGCGGGCGGCAAAACGCCGCCGCCTCAACCCCTGCCGTCTGCGCCGGAGCGGATGCGCCTGAGGGGACTCCTCGCGCTCACGCTCCGAGGCCTCCTTCTGCGAGATGACACACTCGCAGAAGGAGGCCACAGCCCTCCAGGACCTGTCGCTGCACAGCATTGCAGACACAACGCTGTGCAGAGAGAGGTCCCACTGCCCGATAGCCAGTGCCATGTCGGCGCGCTCCGAACTCCAACGGCTGCACACCGCGAGGGTGTGCTGAGCCGTGTCGTCCGGATCGCCGCACTCATGGCACTGCGGGCCGGGCTCCCTCCCAATTTTGTGCAGGTAATGACCGAAACAACCATGTCCGGTCAATACCTGCACAAGCCGGTATGATGTGGCGCCGACTGCCCTCCCCAACCAGGTGTCCAGCGACGGGAGGATCGCCCCTATGGTCCGAATCCCATAGGGAGCGTCCTCCAGGTCCGCTTTCCACCTGTCCCGCAGTCGGCGCGCCATCATACGGCGCGTCCCCTCAACCTCCTCAGGGTCCGGGCGTTCACCCCTAGCCCGGGCCCTGGACCTAACTGCGTAGGTCTCAGCCTGCACTTCCGCATCCAGCTCCCAGGGCGGTGTGCAGGCGAGGAGGCAGGCCGCGGCGTGGGCCACCGTCACGTAGGCCCTCACAATTCGGAGGGCCACCACCCGCTGAGGCCTCCGTAGCAGGGCCCGGTTCCGGGCGGACAACTTGTCCGCCCAGATGGGGGCCCCGTACAGAGCCATGCTCCTTGTGACGCCGGCATATAACCGGCGGCACAAGGAGCCCGGCCCACCCACGTTCGGCAGAAGTCTGCTCATCGCCGACGCGGCGCCCACAATTCGAGGAGCCAGCTGGGAGAAGTGCTCCCCGAAATTCCAGTGCCGGTCCAATACAAGCCCCAAATACTTGATGTGGGGCTTGATCTGGACCGGCACACCCCCCAGTGTGAGCGCCGCGCCCGCGGGCAACCTCCACCCCCGCCCCCCGAAGACTATCGCCTCAGTCTTCGGGAGGGCCACCTTAAGGCCGAGCCGGCCAATCCGGTATATGGCCAGCTCGGCTGCCGCTTCCGCCCGGCACAGCGCCTCCCTCATGTCGGTCCCACGAACGGCCACCATGGTGTCATCTGCATAGCAGATGGTGGCCGCACGTGGGAGCAACTCCCCCCTGATGGCCCAGTCGTACCCCAGGTTCCACAGAAGTGGTCCGAGCACGGAACCCTGGGGCACACCGCAGGCCATCCCCGTCGACCCCCGTCGACCGTCCGTCTGCTCATAGAGCACTACCCTTTCGGTGAGGTAGTGCTCTATGACACGCTGCAGGTAGGGAGGCACTCGATGGTAAGTGAGTGCCTCCCTTATCACCCCAAAGGGGAGGGTTCCAAACGCGTTGGCGATGTCCAGTGACACCGCCACGACACCCTCCCCTCTGCTCGACGCGTACTCACAGAAGTCCCTGAGGGACTTCAACGCGTCGAGCGTAGACCGCCCTTCCCGAAACCCGAACTGTCTTTCCGAGACGTTCGGGCCGGCGGTCTCCAGGTGCCGCTGGATTCTGGAGGCCAGGATGCGCTCCATGATTTTCCCGGCCTCATCCAGCAGCACTATGGGGCGATACGCAGACGGACTGTCCGGGGGTCGACCCTCCTTCCGGAGGAGGCACAACCTCCCCTCCTTCCACACCTTCGGGAACCGTCCCTCCATCAGGCAGTCGTTCATCAACTGCCTGAGACGGTCCCCGAGGTGTTTTAGGGCGATGGGGAGTACCCGGCCCGGTACTCCATCGGGCCCCGGGGCTTTCTTGCAGCCCCGGAGCCTGTCCACCGCCCTCTCGAACTCGTCGTCGCTAACCGGAGCGACGGCGGGTTCGAGTGGGTCCTCCAAGTCCCCCGGTGGCTCGGACATCACCGGGGGAGTTATCGACGGGGCTGCCGGAAACAGCCCCTCGATGACCCTCCTCAAGAGGGGGGGCTCCAGGGAGTCCATGGGGGGGGCGGTGCGCATTTTGTTGCGCACCACCCTGTATGGCCGCCCCCACGGATCCCTGTCAAGGGTGGCCAGGAACGAAGCGTATGCCTCTTCCTTGGCCACCGCTATTGACAGCACTAGGGCCCCCTTTGCTTCCTTGAGGGCCCTGTGGAGCCCCTCCTCTTCCTCGTCGGTGTGCCGCCTGCGCCTACAATGTTGGTAGGCGCGGCGGGCACCGTTACTGGTGGTCCGCAGGGCCGCAATGTCTGCAGACCACCAGTAAACACACCTCCGGGCGAAGAGTTTCCTCGCCCGGGGCATGGAGGCTCCGCACACCGCCTGAAGCGATGTGCGGAACCTACGCGCCCTCTCCTCCACCCCGAGGGCGGCGGGTGGGGCAGCACACCACGCCTCCACCATCGCCGCCTCGTCCGCCTTGGCCCTGTCCAGAAGGGACAGGGACCATTTGGGGAACTCCTCCCCTCCCCCCCTTCGCCCCCCCCTACTCCCCCCCTGCGGGATGGGTGGCGGCTGGCCCGCTACTGTGGAGACCCTCATTCTAATATATAGATGATCCGAGAGGGTCTCCACATCCTCCAGGACACGCCAATCTGTGAGGCGTGCGGCAATGGCAGGGGTCGCGAACGTGACGTCCACGATTGAGCCCCCCCGCCGCCGCACGCATGTATTGGCGCTGCCCTGATTGATCACCTGCAGGCCATTCGCCGCCACCCAATCCCGCAACTCTGCCCCGCGCATGTCCGTTACGGGGGAACCCCAAGCCGCGCTTTTCGCGTTGAGGTCCCCCAGGACGATGATTTGGCGCGGGGCTGCCCTCCTCGTTACCCCCCCCAACCCAACGAGGAAGGCCTCGAAAGCGGCCAGCGGCCTAGTGGGGGAGAAGTACACCGCAACGAGTACGGTGTCGCTCCCCCATCTGGCCGCCACAAACCCCGGGCCGCTTTCGAGTTTTGTCAGGGGGGGACTACTCCCCACCGCCGGCACCACCACGGCAACCCGCTCGTCCGTCGACCCTGCCCAATTGGGCAGGGGAGGTACGAGGTAGGGCTCCGCCAGCACCGCAACGTCAATCGACCACTCCGCCATAGATTGCATGAGCAAGTCCTGTGCTCTGGCGGAGTGGTTGACGTTGGCCTGCAGGAGCTCTAAATGGTGCGCTGGCATTTAGAGCTCCATGCAGGTCTCCTCGGTGGCCCGGCCGGCGGCGGTCGCTGCGGGGGCATCAACGTTCATACCTTCGGGGCGGGTGCGCTGGGGCCTTATGTCCCGCCCTTTGGTGTGTGGGGGGAAACACTTTCTTCCCCCCAACATGTGGTTGGCCGGGAGCTTGGCCTGGTGGCATACAGCACACCATGCCGGCTCCCAGCACTCTGCCATCTTGTGCCCCTCCTTGCTGCACCGGAAGCAGGCATTAGTCCGGTCAGTCTTGGAGGGGCACAGGTCCCTTGAGTGGCCGACACCGTAACAGCGGAAGCACCGCATCGGTGTCGGCCCAACCGCTGTGACCCTGGCGGAGGCCCAGCCCACCAGAATCCGTCCCGCCTTCTGCAGGGCCATCGCGGCCTGCACAGGGCACTGGACCAGGACCGATCCAGTGCCGTCGTACATTATGCGCACGGCCCCCACCTTGACCTGCTCCGTTGAGCAGGCCCCCGCTGCGGCGACGGCTATCGCCACCGACTCTTTCGTGGCCGACTCGTCCAGGCCGGCGATCTGGACGCCGGCCATCTTGACGGGTCGGCTCACGTCGGCGACGTCTCCGACTAACCCCTGCAGCTTTGCTGCAAGGGTGTCCGCCGCCTTGTGGCCCTCCTCCCCAGGGACCTCGATGATACGGGACCCCGTCATCGAGGTCCTGACCCTAACGTGCTCCAGGCCCACCTCTTTCAGGCTAAGGCCGTTGATGGCCTTAGCCATGGTGGCCTGCAGGGTGGTGGTGGCACCCTTCTTTAGGGTGACCACCACCGCCGCCGTTTTTGGGGCGGTCAGCTTCACGGGCCTGGGCCCGTGCGCCGCCTTCCCGGCCTTCTTGGTTGGGGGAGGGGGAGGAGCCTTCGCCTTCCCCTTACCCTTCTTTCGGACCACCTCCGACCACGACATTTGCGCGGCTGGAGGTGGCACTTGCCCCGAGGGATCGGGTCTCTCCTCCGAATTCCTAAGTTCCCTCGGTGGCGGGGCAGCCTTAGCAGGCTTGGCGGCCGTCTTCCTGGGGGCCTGAGCGGGGGCAGGGGCTGGCGCTGTCGCAGCCTTGGCCGCCTTGGCCTTTGGCCGTCCATCGCCCAATCTAGCCTTGGCTATCGGCTCCAGGTCTGAGACCGGGGCCGGGGAAGGCCTAACAACCCGCGGCTGCGAGGGGCCAGCCACAGGCTTGGCGACCCTCCTTTCATGCGCCAGGGGGGGGCGGAGGACGGGCTCCGCCGGGAGGCGCCTGCTTACCTCCTCGATTCGGTCACTTACCATTCGACCGAGGCTAAGGAAGAGGTCACGTTTCATGACCTCTATTGCCTCGGTCAATTCGGCAGTGCCGAATTGGAGGGCAGCAGACACGGGGACGGGGCCAGGGGCAGCCGGGACCTCCCTTTCGCTGAAGGCCGTGCGGAGGGCCTTCAGTTCCGCCGAGTTGATGGCGAGTTGCTCCCGCATCCTTTTGTTATCCGCCTTAAGGATGCGGATCTCCTCGCCCTCGGACTTGGCCGCCTCGACCTCGTCCATGTTCCCCAGAATTCTACGGCAGGCCCGGTTCATCCTGCCCCACACTTCCCCCTTGAGGTTGCCGGATACCCGGGCCGCCTCCATTATCTCCCTCGCCGCCTCCCTGGTGGCGTCTATTGGGTCAACCTCCAGTTGACCCTCCAGACCACCACGGCTGGTAGACAATACGGGGGAGCGTGAAGCCGAGCGAGGGCGCTCTGCGTCAGCCGTCTTCCCCTTTTTCCCCTTGGAGCGGAGCTCCGGGTAACCACTCCGGTATTCCACCGCGGGGTCCACCACCTCTTCGACCTGGGGCGCAAACTCAGGCTGCAGCAGGTACTGCCGAGCCCTGAGTCTGGCCGCTGCCAGCCCCGAATACGCCCCCTTGGGCTTTCCCCTAATGGCCGAGTTGACCTTGGCCCCGTGGAGAGGAAGAGGATCATCCTCCTCGTCTTCGTGGACCCTCTTGGTTGCCAGCGGGGCATCGAGGTCGACATCGATGATGTCGTCCATGTCGAAATCGGATTCCGACATTGCGTCCCCCCCCTCCGGCGAATACGACCTATATTTGGTAGGCGAGGCCATGACGACCCCGTCTACCTAACCCCTGAATTTCACCTAAATCCGACCGCTAGGACCCAAGTTAGGAGCTAACCTAACTTGAAAACGGTCAAGCGCGAGTCGGATTTAAGGATTCCTATACAAAACCAACTTTTGCGCCTGAAAAAATAAAATAGCAATCAGGGGAAATTTTGTCCCCTGATTTGACGCACTTCCCGACGACGTAGGAGGCTGCAAAAAATACCTTAATATGCCTCTAATTGAGGTCTTTAAACCTATAACCTAAAAACCTACAAAAGGTTCAAGGGTTAAAAAGTTATTGATGTTTCCAACTTAAGCGCAAAGCTTAAGTTGGTAAATCAAAAACTTCGCTCTCCCGTTTTTTTCCCAAGGTTAATAACTCTTAACCCGTAGGTTAAAAAGTTAAAAAACCCTAACAAAAAATTTAAAGTACTAAATGAACTAACCCTATCTTATAGTTAAATAATTTACACAGTAAAACTAACTAACAATAAACACCCCCAAACACAAAAAATATAAAAATAACTTTCAAAAACTTAGCCTAAAAACACTAAATTTCTAAAAATTAAAATTAAATACCTAACTAAAGAAACCAAAACCCAAACCTAACTAGTAATTAACCGGACCGTTGCCAGTACCCCCGCCCAAAAACTGGGCAAGGTGGGATAGTGGCAACACCGAGATAATTAAAAAGTAAAAATGTAAACAAACCTTAAAATTAACAAAATCTTAAGGCTAAAATTTACAAAACTGCAAGGCAAATAATTTTGGAACTGCAGTTCCAAAAATTATCTAACCTTAACAGACACAAACTACAAACTATCCGCTATCTTCTAGCCCTGAAAAGGGCTAAAAAAGACAGACGAAACTATTAAATAAAAAATAAACAAAAATAGACAAAACCGAAATAAAAATTACCAACCGCAAATACTAAATCAAAGAAAATAAGAAAACTATACTAGCTATTAGTGAATTAAAAAGAGAAAAACAAGCACGAAAAAATGTAATATTTCGAGTCCGAATTTCACCAAAATCCACCAAACGCAACCCCAAAATCCACGTCAACCTAACCTAACCTAACCTAACCTAACCTAACCTAACCTAACCTAACCTAACCTAACCTAACCTAACCTAACCTAACCTAACCTAACCTAACCTAACCTAACCTAACCTAACCTAACCTAACCTAACCTAACCTAACCTAACCTAACCTAACCTAACCTAACCTAACCTAACCTAACCTAACCTAACCTAACCTAACCTAACCTAACCTAACCTAACCTAACCTAACCTAACCTAACCTAACCTAACCTAACCTAACCTAACCTAACCTAACCTAACCTAACCTAACCTAACCTAACCTAACCTAACCTAACCTAACCTAACCTAACCTAACCTAACCTAACCTAACCTAACCTAACCTAACCTAACCTAACCTAACCTAACCTAACCTAACCTAACCTAACCTAACCTAACCTAACCTAACCTAACCTAACCTAACCTAACCTAACCTAACCTAACCTAACCTAACCTAACCTAACCTAACCTAACCTAACCTAACCTAACCTAACCTAACCTAACCTAACCTAACCTAACCTAACCTAACCTAACCTAACCTAACCTAACCTAACCTAACCTAACCTAACCTAACCTAACCTAACCTAACCTAACCTAACCTAACCTAACCTAACCTAACCTAACCTAACCTAACCTAACCTAACCTAACCTAACCTAACCTAACCTAACCTAACCTAACCTAACCTAACCTAACCTAACCTAACCTAACCTAACCTAACCTAACCTAACCTAACCTAACCTAACCTAACCTAACCTAACCTAACCTAACCTAACCTAACCTAACCTAACCTAACCTAACCTAACCTAACCTAACCTAACCTAACCTAACCTAACCTAACCTAACCTAACCTAACCTAACCTAACCTAACCTAACCTAACCTAACCTAACCTAACCTAACCTAACCTAACCTAACCTAACCTAACCTAACCTAACCTAACCTAACCTAACCTAACCTAACCTAACCTAACCTAACCTAACCTAACCTAACCTAACCTAACCTAACCTAACCTAACCTAACCTAACCTAACCTAACCTAACCTAACCTAACCTAACCTAACCTAACCTAACCTAACCTAACCTAACCTAACCTAACCTAACCTAACCTAACCTAACCTAACCTAACCTAACCTAACCTAACCTAACCTAACCTAACCTAACCTAACCTAACCTAACCTAACCTAACCTAACCTAACCTTTTTTTTTTTTTTTTTTTTTTTTTTTTTTTTTTACGAGGGGAAATGCTTTACGCATACCGTCGCACTTGTGGAGAGCGGCGGTTATGTGGGACTCTCCCCCCGCCACCTTCCCCTAATGGAAAGGCGCGAGAGTCATACCCACTAAAACCCCTCGGCGTTCCCGCTTTGGCCTTATGGTGTTTAGTGGCCGCAATGGGGTCCCATAGGAGTCAACCAAAACTGCGGCCACGGCCTCCCTGGTCAGGTGGTGGGACCAGGGTAGTCGTCTCCAAGTTCAGAGGGAGGAGCCGTGGATGTGTGGCTGCTTCCCTCAGCGGCTGGCGGGGTGGTGGTAACCCCACTAGGCAGGGACAGAGTCGGCAAACTGCCTCCTCCTCCTTCCCCTTCTTCTACGTCTCATGATGTTTGCAGACACGTCTTCCTCACGAGCCCGCTCCGCTGCCTCCTTTCCTGTGATCACCTCCTCACAGAACGTGGCTACGGCACCCCACGATCTGTCACTGCCCAGCATAGCTGATACCACGCTGGGCAGGGAGAGATCTCGGATCCCACTTTCCGCAACCAGAGTGCGGCGCTCCGCATCCCACTTCGAGCACATCTCGAGTGTGTGTTGGGCCGTATCAACCAAGTCGCCGCACTCGTGGCAACCCGGATTGGGCTCTCTCCTGATTCTGTGCAGGTACTTCCCGAAGCATCCATGTCCGGTCAGTACCTGCACGAGACGGTATGAGAGGAGACCGTGGCGCCTCTCTTTCCACTCCTGGAGAACCGGTCGGAGAGCCTCAATGGTGCGGACTCCATAAGCGGGGTCCATGAGGCTGTTTGACCAGCTCTCCATCATCCGTTCCTGGGCACTGCGCTGCGCCCTCTCCACGTCCTCAGAGCCAGGGCCTTCACCTCGTGCTCTGCTCTCCGTGCGAGCACGGTATGTTTCAGCTCGCACTGCAGCCTCTAGCTCCCATGGGGGAGTGCCGGCCAGTGCGCAAGCGGCCGCGAAGGAGACCGTACGATACCCCCTGATCATTCTCAGTGCCATAACCCTCTGCGGTTTTCGCAAGAGAGCTTTATTGTGGGCACCGAGGGAGGCCGACCATATGGGGGCACCGTAAAGGGCCATACTTTTAATGACCTCCGCGTAGAGGCGGCGACACGGAGCCTGAGGTCCTCCTACATTTGGGAGCAGCTTTCCGAGGGCCGAAGCAGTGCCCACAATGCGTGGGGCGAGGCATCGGAAGTGCTCCTTAAATTTCCAGTCAGGGTCCAGGATGAGGCCCAAGTACTTGATGTGGGCCTTAAGCCGGACCCTCTCTCTGTCTACTTGGATGCTAAGACCAGGAGTGATTCGCCATCTGGGCCCACGGAAGACGATGGCCTCCGTCTTAGAGACAGACACCTCCAGCCCCAGCATCCGGATGCGGTCCACTACGAGGGTAGCGCCCACTGAGGCTAACCGCATTGCTTCTTCCCGGCTGTCGCCTCGGACGGCCACCATTGTGTCGTCCGCGTAGCAGAAAACCGCCATCCGAGGCAAGAGCTGCCCTCTGATGGCCCAGTCATAGCCCAGGTTCCAAAGCAGAGGTCCCAGCACAGACCCCTGAGGAACGCCACTGGACATACGCTGGGTCATCCGCTCTCCATCTCTACTTTGATAGAGCACTACGCGGTCAGTCAGGTAGTGCCCTATAATCTTTCTGAGGTACAGAGGCATCTCATGAAAATGGAGTGCCTCTTCAATTACTTCAAAGGGGAGGGAGCCGAATGCGTTGGTTATATCTAAAGATACAGCGACGACTCCTTCTCCCCTTCCCATTGCCTCCTCCGAGAAGGATCGTAGGGCCGACAAAGCGTCCATTGTGGACAACCCTCTCCTGAACCCAAATTGTCGTTCCGAGATTTCCGGGCCATGTCCGGCTAAGTGCCTACTGATCCTCAGTGCCACTATCCTCTCAAAGACCTTACCGACCTCGTCCAGGAGAACGAGTGGCCGGTATCCGGAAGGAGAGTCAGGTGGACGACCCTCCTTTCTCAGTAGGCACAAACGTCCCTCCTTCCAGCACCTGGGAACCTGTCCTGTCTCAAGGCAGTCATCAAACAGCTGCCGGAGACGACACCCCAGGTGCTTGAGCGCCAGGAACAGTACTTTTCCTGGTACTCCATCCGGCCCTGGCGCTTTGCGCGATGATTTTAGACGGGCAGTTGCTTCCATCATCTCGTCGTCCGTGATTTGTGGAACGTCCACGTACTCCTCATTCACTTCCGGACCTCTCATCCTTGGTGGGATAAAGGCTTCCCGCTGAGGGAATAGGCCAGTTATGACCGCTGAGAGGAGGGTGGGCTCAAAGGTATCCGTGGGGGGCGAGTGTTGTAGTTTGCTGCGTACAACCCGGTACGGGCGTCCCCACGGGTCTCTATTGAGCGTCTCCAGGAACTCCTTGTTGGAGGAGTCTTTGGCCCTCGCAATGGCAGTCTGCAGAGCAAACTTGGCCTCCCGGAGAGCTCGGCGGTAAATTTCCTCCTCTTCAGCAGTGTGGGACCTGCGTCGGCGGCATCGCGTGAACGCCCGACGAGCGGCATTGCTGGTGGTGCGGAGAGCCTGAATCTCTTGCGACCACCAGTAGACTTGCTTCCTCGCGGGCATTCGTCTAGTCCGGGGCATAGCAGCGTCGCAGATTTCTGTGAGCGCATCTCGGAAACAGACAGCTCGCTGCTCCACGCTGACCACGTCTGTGGCATCTGGCCCCCAGGCCTGCACTATGGCTGCCTCTTCCACCATTTCCCGATCCAGACGGGAGAGCGTCCATCTAGGGAACGGCTGCCTTCCGTGACGGGGTGGCGCATCCGTCGTCGAGGAACCGGAGACCCGAAAGCGGATATATAAGTGGTCCGACAGGGTCTCCACCTCTTCTAGGACGCGCCATTCCCCAATGCGTGTGGCGACAGCAGGGGTCGCAAACGTCAAGTCTACGATAGACCCCCCCTGCTGTCGAACACAGGTGTTGGTGTTGCCCCGGTTCAGGAGAACCAGGCCTATTGCCACAGCCCAATCCCTGAGCACGGCACCTCTCGCATCTGTGATGGGAGAACCCCACGCCGTACATTTCGCGTTGAAGTCTCCCATCACAATGACTTGGGCAGGAGCCGCTCTGCCTATCACCATCTCCAGCGTGGCTAGGTATCTCTCGAACTCGTCAAGTCTTCGGTTGGGGGAAAAGTAGACTCCGATGAGCACTATTTCGCCCCAAGTAGCCGCCACGTATCCCGGTCCTTTCTCTTTGGTAGAGAAGGGGGGGAAATGGGTAGCTGCCGGTACCACAATGGCAACCAAGCCCTCGGTGTCTCCAGCCCAGCGTGACTGCGACGGCACAAAGTAGGGCTCAGCTACTACGACGACATCCAAACTCCACTCCGCCAAAGTCTGCATAAGAAGATCTTGTGCTCGTGCGGAATGGTTGGTATTAGTCTGGAGAAGGTTGAAATGTCGGTGTGCTGGCATTAAGGAACCGACATTTCAACCTCCACAGGCAACTGGCCATTTGTCTCTTCTTGTGTTGTGACTTGGGTCGTATGAGTCACTGCCGTCTTGCCCCTGACCTGTGGTGGGACGCATTTAGAGCTGCCCATCACGTGGCCCGCCCGTCTCTTGGCTTGTGCGCATACGGCGCACCGAGGATTCGCCGTGCAGGAGGCAGATTTGTGACCCTCTATGCCACACCTAAAACATAAAGCTTCCCTGCTCTCGCTTGACGGGCAAGTTGGTTTGGTGTGGCCCAGCCCCATGCATCTGAAGCATCTTAAGGGGCGGAGTTCCATTGCCGATATTCGGGCCGCCGACCACCCTACCAGCAGTCGTCCCGCTTGACTCAAGGTTTTCGCTGCTGCTGCCGGGCACTCAACAATCACCGAGCCTCCATATGGTCCCATGCGTATGGAGCCGACCTTTACTTCGTCTGGGCGACATCTTCCGGCATTTGATGCGGCAGCAGCGATGTCCTCTCTCTCAGTTAATTCGTCTATTCCAGTCACCCTTAGCGAAGCCTTTTTGATGGGCCTGCTGACTGAGGCCACATCTCCGAGCACTTCCTGGATCTTTGTGGCTAAGGAGTCCGCTTTAGGCCCACTGTCAGCACCCGGGACGATGATTATTCGGGCACCGCTTATCGTGCTCCGGACTTTGAGACTTTGATCCAGGCCCACTTCGTCCAGCTTGAAGGCTTGTTTGGCCTTTTTTAGGGCGTCTTTGTAGGTTACACCTCTCTGCACCGCTTCCGGCTGCAGAGTAACCACTACCGCAGTGGTTTTCGGTGTACCTATCTTGGGGGTCCTCTTTTTATGTTTTTTTGGCACCGCTGCAGCAGGTGGTGTCGGGTGCGATGGTCGTCTTGGGGCAGATGTGGTGGGCCCTGCAGCCGGGTTGGTCTTCTTGCCCTTTCCTTTACCTTTCGGTTTGCCACCTTTCCCCACTTCTATGAAGTCAGAGTCCACTTCAGCACGGGAGGTACTAGGCTGCGGCTGGGAGACAGGATCACCGGTAGAGGCAGCAGCCACAGGCTGGCGGCGTGATGTGCCTGCTGGCTCTGGGACATTGGCCTGATGGCGCAGCGGAGCCGCCGGTTTCGTCTTGGGGACTGAGCCCATCACTGTGGTGGTTGCTGCAGCCCTCTTTTTGTCCGCCGCCAGCGGTGGTCGCAGCACTGGCGCAGGCGGGAGTCGGGACTCTATGTCTCCAAGGCGGGCGTTAATCATCCCGCCGAGGGACACAAGGAGGTCTCGTCTTACATCCTCCATGATACTTGCGATCCCTGCTTGGATATCCGGCTGCTGCTCGCTAGGACGTGAATTCCGCTCCGAGAAGGCAGTGCGGAGGGCCTTCACTTCAGACCTGAGGATCTCCATCTCACGTCTGAGACGCGCATTGTCTGCCCTCAGTTTCCGGGTCTCTTCGTCTGTGGATAGAGTCCCCAGGTCTTCAACCGCCTCTGAGATGGCCAAAACCCCTCGCTTGATCTGTTTCCGGACCGTCCCCTTCAGGTTCTGAGATACTCGGTAAGCCTCACGGATGTCGTGAACTCCCGCGAGTACCTTACGGACCAGATCGTCCCTATTCTGGTACTCCGATGTTGGGAAGGATGGTACGAGCTCCATCTCCTCGGCTCTGGGAACAGCAGTTTCCGGCTGGGAACTTCCGGGAAGCGCCTCACCCTCTAAGGCCGTCTTCTCCAGTCTGTGTAGGACCACTTTGCATTGGTCCAGTCCAGTTGAATGGACATGGCCTCCGCGGCCTCCTCGCGACTTGTTAATTTTTGGAAGAGGAGATCTTCTCGTCTCGGTATTCTCCTCTTCTGAGTCGTCAGGGCGTCGTCTCTTTTCGCCTGCCAGATGGACAGACGGAAGGGAGGAGTCCGAGGCATAAGTCGCCTCTCTGTCTCTCTCTGCGTCCATCTCCGCCATCCATTCCAGGTCTTTCTCTCTAATCATCGGTTCGAAGTCAAAGTAATCGTCGTCGTGTGTATCAGTGTCAGGTATGCGTTCGCTGTTTTCGTTTTGGTCCTGAAAAGGACCTTTTTTATTGTTTTTCTTTTTATCTTCCATACTTATTCCCACGAGTGGGGCCGATATAAAAGGTACGCCCCCGGGTGACGCCCATTCCGGGGGTAAGGCTAAATACTACAGAGGTCGCCTGGTATCTGTAGGTTTTAACGACTTGGCTGTCGGGTTTTTATAGAGATTTCCTTCTCGCGGGCCGGCCAATTAAGGCAAGCCCTCCGTTCTGGTGTCTCTCAACTACCCCATAACGCCGCCAGATGGGGATCGTTGAAGAGAGACACCAGGTACGGGGTGCTAGAGGAGTCGACGTGCCTCCTCTAGTTTTGGGCGGTAAGTGCTCGACGGCATTGTAAGTGCACGCCGAGCCCGCCCAGGAAGTGGGAAGGGATAGGTAGTGGGAAGGAAACTGAGGATTGGGAAGGTGGGAATGGAAAGGAAGGTGCTGCTCTTAGTCTGGACCCTCACCCCGAGACTTTCCGGTATGGGTAGCCCTGTCCGGTATAGCGTCGGGGATCACTGAGCCACGCAAGCCCCCCCACCACGGCAAGGTGGCAGCACATTCGGGGGGGACCTAACCTAACCTAACCTAACCTAACCTAACCTAACCTAACCTAACCTAACCTAACCTAACCTAACCTAACCTAACCTAACCTAACCTAACCTAACCTAACCTAACCTAACCTAACCTAACCTAACCTAACCTAACCTAACCTAACCTAACCTAACCTAACCTAACCTAACCTAACCTAACCTAACCTAACCTAACCTAACCTAACCTTTTTTTTTTTTTTTTTTTTTTTGACAGGGTGGAAAATCCTTTATGGATTCCCCTCACCATGGGAGTGGTGAGGGGATATGTGGGACTCACCCGCCACCCCCCCCTCAGAATGAGAGGGGGCGGCAAAGCGCAACCCACTAAAAACCACCCTGGCGTACCCTCCTGCCGGCTCGGAGACAACGTGGAACCTGCCGAAGCCTTACCCACGCTGCCTCCCGGCTGCCCCAGCCACTGCCGGGGCTACCCGCGCCTAAGGAGAGAGGGGCCGAGCACGCCTGGTCCCTCTCCCAGACAACCCAGTGGCTAGCCTACGGCGGGCCAGGGACTCCCATCCCCGACCCGCAGCCACTAAGGGTTGAGGCGGGCGGCAAAACGCCGCCGCCTCAACCCCTGCCGTCTGCGCCGGAGCGGATGCGCGTGAGGGGACTCCTCGCGCTCACGCTCCGATGCCTCCTTCTGCGAGATGACACACTCGCAGAAGGAGGCCACCGCCCTCCAGGACCTGTCGCTGCACAGCATTGCAGACACAACGCTGTACAGGGAGAGGTCCCATTGCCCGATAGCCAGTGCCATGTCGGCGCGCTCCGAACTCCACCGGCTGCACACCGCGAGGGTGTGCTGAGCCGTGTCGTCCGGATCGCCGCACTCATGGCACTGCGGGCCGGGCTCCCTTCCAATGTTGTGCAGGTAATGACCGAAACATCCGTGTCCGGTCAAAACCTGCACAAGCCGGTACGATGTCGCGCCGACTGCTCTTCCTAACCAGGTGTCGAACCACGGGAGGATCGCCCCTATGGTACGGACACCATAGGGAGAGTCCTCCAGGTGCGCTCTCCACCTGTCCCGCAGTCGGCGCTCCATCATACGGCGCGTCCCCTCAACCTCCTCAGGGTCCGGGCGTTCACCCCTAGCCCGGGCCCTGGACCTAACTACGTAGGTCTCAGCCTGCACCTCCGCATCCAACTCCCACGGCGGTGTGCAGGCGAGGAGGCAGGCCGCGGCGTGGGCCACCGTCATATAGGCCCTCACAATTCGGAGGGCCACCACCCGCTGAGGCCTCCGTAGCAGGGCCCGGTTCTTGGCGGACAGCTTGTCCGCCCAGATGGGGGCCCCGTACAGAGCCATGCTCCTTGTGACGCCGGCATATAGCCGGCGGCACAAGGAGCCCGGCCCACCCACGTTCGGCAGCAGTCTGCCCATCGCCGACGCGGCGCCCACAATACGGGGAGCTAATTGTATAAAATGCTCCCCAAACGACCAATGTCGGTCCAGGACAAGCCCCAAGTACTTTATGTGGGGCCTGATCCGGACCGACTCCCCCCCCAGGGTGAGCGCCGCGCCCGCCGGCAGCCTCCACCCCCGCCCCCCGAAGACAATCGCCTCAGTCTTCGGGAGGGCCACCTTTAGGCCGAGCCGACCGATCCGGTAAATCGTCAGCTCGGCCGCCGCTTCCGCCCGGCAAAGCACCTCTCTCATGTCGCTCCCGCGCACGGCCACCATGGTGTCATCTGCATAGCAGATGGTGGCCGCCCGCGCGAGCGACTCCCCCCTGATGGCCCAGTCGTACCCCAGGTTCCATAGAAGCGGACCGAGCACGGAACCTTGGGGCACGCCACAGGCCATCTCCGTCGACCCCCGTCGACCGTCCCTCTGCTCATAGAGCACTACCCGATCAGTGAGGTAGTGCTCTATGACACGCCGTAGGTAGGGAGGCACTCGGTGGTAAATGAGCGCCTCCCTTATCACCCCATAGGGGAGGGTGCCAAACGCGTTGGCGATGTCCAATGACACCGCTACTACACCCTCCCCTCTACTCGACGCGTACTCGCAGAAGTCCCTGAGGGACTTCAGCGCGTCGAGCGTAGACCGCCCTTCCCTGAACCCGTACTGTCTATCAGAGACGTTCGGGCCGGCGGTCTCCAGGTGCTGCAGGATCCGGGAGGCCAGGATTCTCTCAAACATCTTCCCAGCCTCATCCAGCAGCACTATGGGGCGATAGGCAGAGGGACAATCATGGGGTCGACCTTCCTTCCGGAGGAGGCAGAGCCTCCCCTCCTTCCATACCCTCGGGAACCGTCCATCCTGCAGGCAGTCGTCCATCAGCTGCCTGAGACGGTCCCCGAGGTGTTTTAGGGCGATGGGGAGCACCCGGCCCGGTACTCCGTCGGGCCCCGGGGCTTTCTTGCAGCCCCGGAGCCTGTCCACCGCCCTCTCGAACTCGTCATCGCTTACCGGTGCAATGGCGAGTTCGAGTGGGTCCTCTAATTCCCCCGGTGGCTCGGTCATCACCGGGGGAGTTATCGAGGGGGCTGCCGGAAACAGCCCCTCGATGACCCTCTTCAGGAGGGGGGGCTCCAGGGAGTCCATGGGGGGGGCGGTGCGCATCTTGTTGCGCACCACCCTGTACGGCCGCCCCCACGGATCCTTGTCCAGCGTGGCCAAGAAAGAAGCATATGCCTCCTCCTTGGCCTTTGCGATCGCCAGAACTAGGGCCCCCTTGGCTTCTCTGAGGGCCCCGTGGAGCCCCTCCTCCTCCTGATCGGTGTGCCGCCTGCGCCTGCAATGTTGGTAGGCGCGGCGGGCACCGTTACAGGTGGTCCGCAAGGCCGCAATTTCTGCGGACCACCAATATACGAATCTCCGGGCGAACAATCTTTTCGCCCGGGGCATAGACGCTCCGCACACCGCCTGTAGCGATGTGCGGAACATGCGCGCCCTCTCTTCCACTCCGAGGGCGGCGGGTGGGGCAGCACACCATGCCTCCACCATCGCCGCCTCGTCCGCCTTGGCCTTGTCCAACAGGGACAAGGACCATTTTGGGAACTCGTCCCCTCCCCCCCTTCGTCCCCCCCTTGGGATGGGTGGCGACTGGCCTACTCCTGTGGAGACCCTCATTCTGATGTACAGATGATCTGAGAGGGTCTCCACGTCCTCCAGGACGCGCCAATCGGAAAAGCGTGCGGCAATGGCCGGGGTCGCGAACGTGATGTCCACGATGGACCCCCCTTGCCGCCGCACGCACGTGTTGACGCTGCCCTGGTTCATCACCTCTAGGCCTGTCGCCGCCACCCAATCCTCCAACACCGCCCCGCGCACATCCGTTAGGGGGGACCCCCAAGCCGCACTTTTGGCGTTTAGGTCCCCCAGGACGATAGTTTGGCGCGGGGCCGCCCTCCTCGTTACCCCCCCCAGCACTACGAGGAAGGCCTCAAAAGCGGCCAGCGGCCTGTTTGGGGAGAAATACACCGCGACGAGTACGGTTTCTCCCCATTTGGCCGCCACGAACCCCGGGCCGCTTTCGAGCTTTGTCAGGGGGGGACCACTTCCCACCGCCGGCACCACTACGGCAACCCCCTCGTCCGTTGACCCCGCCCAATTGGGCGAGGGAGGGACGAGGTAGGGTTCCGCCAACACAGCAACGCCGATCGACCACTCCGCCATAGACTGCATGAGCAAGTCCTGTGCTCTGGCGGAGTGGTTGACGTTGGCCTGCAGGAGCTCTAAATCGTGTGCTGGCATTTAGAGCTCCATGCGTGTCTCCTCATCGGCCCGGCCGGCAGCAGTCGCTGCGGGGGCATCATTACTGATTGCGGGGCGAGTGCGCTGAGGCCTCGTATCCTTCCCCTTGGTTTGGGGGGGGAAACAGTTCCTACCCCCCAATATGTGATTGGCCGGGAGCTTGGCCTGGTGGCACACTGCGCACCACGCCGGCTCCCAGCACTCGGCCATCTTGTGCCCCTCTTTGCTGCACCTGAAGCAGACATTTCTCCGGTCATTTTTGGAGGGGCACAGGTCCCGCGAGTGGCCGACACCGTAACAGCGGAAGCACCGCATCGGTGTCGGCCCCACTGCCGTGACCCTGGCGGACGCCCACCCCACCAGGATCCTTCCAGCTTTTTGTAGGGCCACCGCGGCCTGCACGGGGCACTGGATGAGCACCGATCCAGTGCCGTCGTATAGTGACCGCACGGCCCCCACCTTGACCTGCTCTGGCATGCAGGACCCCGCTGTGGCAACGGCGAGTGCCACCGACTCTTTGGTGGCGGACTCGTCAAGGCCGGCAATCTGGATGCCGGCCATTTTGACGGGGCGACTTATATCAGCCACGTCGCCCACTATCCCCTGCAGCTTAGCTGCAAGGGTATCCGCCACCTTGTGGCCATCCTCACCTGGGACCTCGATTACCCGGGACCCCGTGACCGAGGTCCTCACCCGAACGTGCTGTAGGCCTACCTCGCTGAGGCTAAGGCCATTGATGGCCCTAGCCATAGTGGCCTGCAGCGTAGTGTCGGCCCCCTCTTTAAGGGAGACCATAACTGCCGCCGTCTTCGGGACAGACAGCTTTACGGGCCTGGGCCCATGCACCGCCTTACCGGCCTTCTTGGTTGGGGGAGGGGGGGAGGCCTTGGCCTTGCCCTTTCCCTTCTTCCTAACCACCTCCGACCACGACATCTGCGCGGCTGGAGGTGGCGTTTGGTCCGAGGGGCCAGGTCTCTCTTCCGAATTCCGGATGGGTCTTAGGGGCTTGGCAGGCTTGTTAGGCCTGGTTGCTGCCTTCCCGGGGGCCACAGGAGCGGGGGCCGGAGCCGCCGCTTTTTTGGCCGTGGCGGCCTTAGGCCGCCCGTCTCCTAATCTGGCCCTAGCTACGGGCTCCAGGGTCTCAACCGGGGCTAAAGAAGGCCCCGCAACCTTCTTTTGGGGAAGGGGGGCTGCCACAGGCTTGGCAGCTCGCCTCTCGTGCGCAAGCGGGGGGCGGAGGGTTGGCTCCGTCGGGAGGCGCTTGTTGACCTCCGCAATTCGGTCCCCGATCATTTTACCGAGGCTGAGGAAGAGGTCCCTCTTCATTTCCTCTATAGCCTCGGTAAGTTCGGCCGTTCCGAACTGCAGAGGTGCAGCAACTGGGGTGGGAGGTGGAGGGGGGCGAGTCTCCCTCTCACTGAAGGCAGTGCGGAGGGCCTTCAGCTCGCCCGAGACCAGCGCGAGTTGTTCCCGCATCCTTTTGTTGTCCGCTTTAAGGATGCGGATCTCCTCGCTCTCGGCCCTGGCCTCCTCCACCTCATCCATGGAGCCCAATATCGTCAAGCAGGCCCGGTTCATCCGGCCCCATACACTCCCCTTAAGGTTCCCGGAAGACCGGGCCGCCTCTAAGATGTCCTTCGCCGCTGTTCGGGCGGCGTCTATTGGGTCGGCATAGCGTTGACCCTCCGACATAATCGGGGAGCGCGAAGCGGAGCGGGAGCGCTCTGCTCCAACCGCCTTCACTCTCTTACCCCCCCTGGAGCGGAGCTCCGGGTAGTCCTTCCTATAGGACTCCCCGGAGTCCACCACCTCCTCTGGCTGGGGCTCGAAGTCCGGCTCCAGCAAGTATTGCCGGGCCCTCAGTCGAGCCGCGGCCAGCCCCGCATAAGCCCCCTTGGGCTTCCCCTCCCGTATGGCCGAGTTGACCTTTGGGGCCTGGGGAGGACGGGGATCGTCCTCCTCACCTTCATGTGGCCTTTTGAAGGCCTGGGGGAGTTCCTCATCCACATCGATGAGGTCCTCATGTTCAGAGTCCGAACCCAGAATAATTCCCCCCCCCTCCGGGGGAAATTCCCAATTTTTTGTAGGCGAGGCCATATCGGCCCCGACTACCTACACCCCAAATTTGGTCCAAATCCGACCGCTGGAACCAAAGTTAGGACCTAACCTAACTAAAAACGGTCAAGTGCGAGTCGGATTTAGACTTTTTCATACAAAAGTGAGTTTTGCGCCTGAATTGGAAATAGTAGCAACTCACAAGTTTTTCCAAGCGCTATTTCACCCACTTCCCGGGGACGTACAAACACGAAAAAAATACTAAAAAATAGTGCTCAGCAAGACCTACAATGTAATAACCTAAAAACCTAAAAAAGGTTAAAAGGTAAATTACTACGGTCAATTTTAGTTTTACAACTATCCTTAAGTTTGTAAACCTAAAAACTATGTCTACCTAAGCCTAATAAAAGGTTAATAACTTTTAACCTATAGGTTAAACAGCTAAAAAACCAAATCAAAAAATTTAAAGAATTAAATTCCCCAACTACCGCTTGGGTTCAATAATTTTTTAAACTAATACTAACAAAAATATATACAGTCAAACACAAAAAAGACAACTAACTATTTTCAAAAACTTAATGCTAATACACAAATTTTTAAAAGATTAAAATTAAATGTCTAATTACACAAATCTATATTTACAACTTAACTATAATAATTTTAACCGTTGCCGGTACTCGCCTCCAAAAATTCAAAAAGGTGAGACAATAGCAACTAAATTAAAATTAACACAGAAAAAGGTAAACAAACCAGAAAAACTATAAATAATTAAACCTAAATATTTACAGTTTTGTAAGCCTAATATTTTAAAAACTTTCGCCTCTAAAATTATAGGACTCACGACAAAACAAAGAAAAAGTATTCAGCTATCTTTAAGCCTTGAAAAAGGCTTAAAAAGAAAGTGAAAAAGACTCAACAAGAATTTTTGAAAAAAGGACGAAACTAAAGAAAATTTTACCAACCGCAAATAGCTAAATTAGAAAAATAAGAAAACTAAACAAGATACGAAAGAACTGATAGGAGAAATAGAATAAGCAAAAAATGTAAGACTTAAGTTCCAATTCTTCCAACAATCCGTTCGGAGCAACACCAAAATTCACGTCAACCTAACCTAACCTAACCTAACCTAACCTAACCTAACCTAACCTAACCTAACCTAACCTAACCTAACCTAACCTAACCTAACCTAACCTAACCTAACCTAACCTAACCTAACCTAACCTAACCTAACCTTTTTTTTTTTTTTTTTTTTTTTTTTTTTTTTTTTTTTTTTTTTTTTGCCGGGGGAAAATCCTCATGGATACCACCACGTCACGGGGAGACGTGGTGGTTATGTGAGACTTTTACTCACTAAAAACCCCCGGGTGTTCCACTCTCCGCTTGTTGGCAGGGTATGAGTAGCGCTTTCGCCTTCTTTCAATGCCCTGCCAAGCGGTTGTCTGTGAGTCAGACTCATCTCTGGAGATTCTTGATCTCCACTCACCGTTAGTGGCGTGCCGGGAACACTTGGCACGCCACCCATCTCGAGGACCCTATTCCGGTCGGCGATAGAACGTCCCCGTTTCTATCGCCCGGAAGTCCTCACTATGGCGGCAGACGACGGTCATGAGCCAGTCGCCTGCGGCCCACCCTCTTACGCCGTTGTTGGGACGCTGCTTCCGCGTCCTCTCTAGCGCGTTCCGCGGTCTCTTTCTGCGACATCACGTCCTCGCAGAAAGAGTTTGCCGCCCGCCACGCAGAGTCACGTTCGACCATGGCCTTCACCACGGTCGGCAGCGTCAAGTCGTTTCCAATGACCGCGACCAGGTCTGCCCGCGGCTCCACCCAGGCGGGACACTGCTCCAAGGTGTGCTGAGCAGTATCCTCCGCCTCACCACAATCGTGGCATTCCGCCGTCGGCTCTCTTCCGGCTATGCGACAAAGGTACTTTCCGGAACACCCGTGCCCGGAAAGCACCTGTGTGAGCCGGAAGGTCAGCTGCCCGTGGTCGCGGTCGAGCCATTCCGGTAAGACCGGTCGTATGGCGGCTATCGTGCGTAGGCCAGCATTCGGAGCCTCCAACCTCCTTTTCCATCTACCTAATGCCTCAAGGCGCAATTCGTCTCTTCTCGCTTGTGTTTCGCGGGGTGCAGGCCAATGGCCCTGGGCTCGTTCCTCCTCGTTCCAGGCATAAACTCTGGCAAGGGTCCTGGCTTCGAGGTCCCAGGGCATTGATCCAGCCAGGACACAGGCCGCCTCTGTAGAAATCGTACGATAGCCTCGTATGGCCCTGATAGCCATTGCCCGCTGCGGTTTAAGCAGGAGGGCAGAGATCCGGCTGTTCAGGGCATCCGCCCACACTGGGGCTCCATACAAGGCCATCGAACGCACCACGCCTAAGTACAGCCGCCTGCAAGAGGTCTTGGGCCCTCCCAAGTTTGGGAGTATACGCCCAAGAGCAGCGGCTGCACCTAACAGCTTCGGCATCAGCTGCTGAAAATGTGGTAGGAAGCTCCACCGGCTGTCGAGGACAATGCCTAGGTACCGCATCGTCGACTCGACACCGATGGTAACTCCCCCCACCACGATGTGCGCACCCGCTGGAGGTGCTCTTCGAGGGCCATGAAAGCAAATGGCCTCGGACTTGTTCAACGCCACCTCCAGCCCCAGGCGTCTGATCTTGTCGACCACCTGAGCTACACCCGCCGTCGCTAGTATGGCCGCCTCCCTGTAGGTGGCTCCCTGAGCAGTCACCAGCGTGTCGTCGGCATAGCAAGTTAATCCGATTCCACGCAGGCGAGCGCCCCGGAGCACCCAATCGTATCCGATGTTCCACAGGAGTGGCCCGAGGACAGACCCCTGTGGAACACCGCACATCATCTCCTTTCGACCCCACTCCCGTTGTCCAGGGTAGGTTACAAACCTTTCCGAGAGGTAGGAGTTGATTACCCGTCCCAGGTATTGTGGGACCCGATGGTACCTCAGCGCCTCCTGAATGCACTCCCAGGGGATGGAGTTAAAAGCGTTGGCGATGTCTAAAGACACCGCCAAAGCAACATCACCCCGGGAGACCGCATCTTCCGCCAAGCCCTTGACTTTTAAAATCGAACTCACCGTCGAGCGTCCGGTGCGGAAGCCATACTGGCAGTCTGCCAGGTCCGGGCCAACGTTGGCGAGGTGCTTGACGAGACGAGCTGCCACCACACGTTCAAAGAGCTTGCTCACCTCGTCAAGCAGGACAATCGGTCTATAGGCAGATGGGGAGTCCACTGGTCGACCTTCCTTCTTCAGTAGCACCAGGCGACCCGTTTTCCACTGTTTGGGAAAACGGGCCTGCTCCATGCATGCACTGAACATGCGCCGGAGTCTGGGCTCGAATTCCCCCATCGCCAGAACCCACGCTCGGCCCGGAATGCCGTCCGGACCCGGAGCCGTGTTTTTCGCCCGTAGGCGCAGGACGGCTGCTCCCAGCTCCGCTTCCGAGACGGCTGGCGTTTCTTCCTCCTGTCGTGTGTCCGCTGTCATAGGCGCCATAGTTGGCGGCTGATACACTGCTCTGCGAGGGAACAGGGCTGAGACCACCTGGTCGACAAACTCCGGCTGCAGGCTCTCAGTGAGCGGAGGGGCCCAAGGCCGGAGCTTGTCTCTAACCATCTTGTATGGCCTGCCCCATGGGTCGCTGTTTAAAGTCTCAAGCAACTGTTCCCTCGAGAGCTCGATGGCTTGGCGAATGACAGCCTTGAGCTCTTTTTTGGCCTCCTTGTACGCTCCGTACAGAGCGGTTTCCGCCGTCTCGTCGCGGATTCGCCTTCGCCTCTGTCGCTGGTACTCGCGCCTCGACGCTACGCACTGTTCGCGTAGTTGCGTCAGCTCCGCAGTCCACCAGTACACGCGACGCCGTGGCGGTTGGCGCTTGGTCCGGGGCATCGCTGCGTCGCATATTTGCGTCATCGCCCTCCGGAACCATTCCGCCTCATCCTCGACCTCCACTGCGCCATCTGGGACTGGCAGCCAAGACTGCACGATGGCGGCCTCTTTGAGGAGCTCCCTGTCCATCCTTGTGAGCGCCCAACGAGGGCCGTGCAAGGATGGCGCACTCCGGCTTGGGCTGTTCGGGGTCATTGAAGGAGCGGAGACCTCAAATCGGATATAGCGGTGGTCCGACAGGGTCTCCACATCTACCATGACCTCCCAGCCCTGGGCACGGCGCGCCAGGACACCTCCTGCAAACGTAACGTCTACAATGGAAGCACCCTGTTGCCGCACGCACGTGTCGGCCGTTCCCACGTTTAAAAGCGTCAGACCACTCGAAACTGCCCACTCCATTACCTTTCGCCCTCGTGCATCCGTGGCCGGGGAACCCCACGATTGCGAATGAGCATTAAGGTCACCAGCGACAAGCACCGTATTTGGATGGTTCCTGCCAATTAGGGCCCCAACCTCAACTAAGAACCGCTCAAACTCGGTCAGGCTCCGGTTCGGCGAGAAATAAACCCCGATGACAAATATTTCCCCCACCACCGCTGCCACGTAGCCTCTGCCCTTTGAGACCCTTCCAAGGGCTGGCGCTCCAGCTCTTGTGTGGGTGACGAGGGCCACCGTCCCGTCATGATCTCCTGCCCAGTTATCCCTCGGGGGTATAGAATAGGGCTCCGCCACCACTGCTATGTGAATCAACCACTGCGCCATGCTCTGACACAAAAGGTCTTGAGCACTGGCGCAGTGGTTGAGATTCGCCTGAAGGAACTGGAGTGCCGCCATTTATGATGCGGTCGTTTCCATCTCCTCGGCCTGACCAGTTGAGGGCAAGCCCGCGGTATTCGAAGGGGCAGGGGCATCCCTTGCCTTATTTCCTTTCCCCTTTTTTGGTTTAGGGGGAGCGCACACCCTGCTCCCTGTTCGATGGTCCGCACTTTTGCCTGCCACCGCGCATACGACGCAGTGTGGCGTGACCGCACATTGAGAGGCCTTATGACCCGGTTGACAGCAGCGGTAGCACAGGTCGCTGCGGTCTACCTGATTCTGGCATTTTGCCATAAGATGACCCGGCTCTAGACATCGATAGCAACGCCTGGGTCGGGCAGATAGCAGTTTGATCTGTGCTATCACCCACCCAACCCTTAAACGGCCAGAGTCCACCGTTGTCACCTTTTTGGCCACCTCGACCGGGCAGCGCAGCCATGCAGAACCAACATTATTGTGGTCTCTGCGTACTTCGCCACATTTAATAATATCAATGGCGCAACCTCCGACGGCCGCCACCGCAGCAGCCACGTGACTTGCCTCCACTGAGTCGTCCAGGCCTGTCACCCGCAACTCCGCCGTCTTGATGGGCCTAACGACACGGACGACGTCCGCATCAAAAGCCGCCCGTAGGGCCGTGGCCAAGGAGTCTGCTTTACCCCCATTCGTTGCCCCTGGCACCTCCAAAATTCGCGCTCCGGAGGCCGCGGTTTTAAAACGGATCCCTTCTATGTTGTGGTCCTCCAGGTTGACCTTTTTTCTCGCCTCGGCCATTACGTTGGCATACGTTAGGCCCCTATTCTCAGCCTCTGGAGTGAGGGTTATGACCACGGCAGCCGAACGAGGCGGACGCAAGTGGCGCGGGTCAGGTCGCGAACGCGGGGTGCTCGGTTTTCCCCTTGACGGTCTTGCACCTTTCCTGGCTGCCACATTCCACGGCTGGCTCAGAGGTGCTGGCGGTGGTGGTGGTTGTGATCCAAGCACCGGGGCATTCTCCACAGCAGAGGCAGCCTCTGTTGCGGCAGCACTCTGCTTCTTTCGTCTCGCTTTTTTCGGTTTTCCACCCTGCGACTGAGTGGACACGGTTGGCCCTGATGACGCCGTGGCGTTTAGTCTCCTCGGGACAGGCCGCGTCGGCTTAGGCACTGTCGAAGGTATGGTGGCCGTATCTGTTGATACCGACTCCCGCCTCCTTGTTGCTGCCACCGAGGGCTGCTCTTCTGCTACTGGAGGACTAGTTGTTAAAGCCCTATCAGCTGCTAATGCGGGACGCATCCGCTTCTCTGGGAGAAGACGATCCTCCAGCGCTGCCAACCTGGCGTTCATCATCGTCCCCACCTGACAAATGATTGAACGCGCAAGGTCCTCAGGATCCGGCGTCTGTACGACTGGCTGCGCCGTCACAACCTGTTGGGTGGGCCGGTTTAAATGCTCTCTCATTTCCGCCACCTCTTTGCGGAGCTGCGCCACTTCCGCTTCCAGACGAGCGTTGTTTGCCTGGAGACCTTTTGTCTCTTCTGACGTGCATCGGCTTTGCAACTTTATGGCCCCATCTATTATCGTGTCCGCTGCCTCCTTGAGCGAGCGCACAAAAACACCTTTCAGATTTTTTGAGGTTTTTGCAACCTTTCTGATTACCTCAACCTGGTCTTCTATAACCTGCCTTAAGGTTGTGGCCGCCTCAAATTCTTGGATGTCTCCTTCGTGATTAGACGAGGACTCCGACAATCGTTCTATACGTACACGGGCCTGCCTACTTGCGGCCATTATTTCAGCCTCGGCCCTTTGTAGTTCCTCCTCTCTTCTTGCCTCTACCAGTGCAAGCTTGGCTTGAGCTAAGCCCACATACTGGCCTGTAGTAGGAGGCCGCCCTCGTCCTCGTTGCTTAGTGGTCGCTGGTCGTTTCTCGGACCCTGAGCACTGTGCCTCGTCTAGGTGTAGCTCAGGATCTGACCCACCTTCTAACGCCTGTCGCTTGACAGTGCCAGATCCCTGTGCTTCGTCAATGTCCAGTTGGGGGTCTGATCCCCCTGTAACGTTCTTAGGACGTTTACGCGTCCTCGTCTGTCGACTCAAGTCCGGTAGTGATTCGACGCTCATCATCGAATCAGTATCACTACTGCTCTCCTCCAAAGTTCTTGTTTTTAGTTTTGTTTTTAATTTATCCATTTTTAATCCCACGAGTAGGGTCGCTCTAAAATTCACCCCCGGGTGACGCCCATTCCGAGGGTGAGGCTACATACTGCAGAGGTCGCCAGGTATCTGCAGGTTTTTACGACTTTTCTGTCGGGTTTTATAGAGATTTCCTTCTCGCGGGCCGGCCAATGAAGGCAAGCCCTCCGTTCTGGTGTCTCTCAACTTACCCCATAACGTCGCCAGATGGGGATCGTTGAAGAAAGACACCAGAGTACGGAGTGCTAGAGGAGTCGACGTGCCTCCTCTAGTTTTGGGCGGTAGTGCTCGACGGCATTGTAAGTGCACGCCGAGCCCGCCCCCTAACCTAACCCATTTCCCCCCCGTGTGGCGGTGACAAAGCGGCTTTTCAACAGAAAAGCCACTAGTCACCACCCCCCACCCCCCCTGCCGGATATTCGCCATGGGCTGAAAGAATCCCCCATAAGGAGAAAGTCTCAGCCGATGCCCAGGGTGCACCAGCCCAGATGCTGCGTTCTCTCCGGATCGAGATCAAGAGAGACTGCAACACCCAGGCCAACGTGGAGGAATCCGGCCCGCACCCCAACCTAACCTAACCTAACCTAACCTAACCTAACCTAACCTAACCTAACCTAACCTAACCTAACCTAACCTAACCTAACCTAACCTAACCTAACCTTTTTTTTTTTTTTTTTTTTTTTTTTGACGGAGTGGGAAATGCATTTACGCATCCCCCCTGGCCTAAGGGTGACCGTGCAATGGGGGGTATAACGGACTCTCGCCCAGGCGAACTACCGTTTAAAACCCACTCCGGCGTAACCCTCCTGGCTGGTAGTGGAGACGCCGCGGTCCCGCTTTACAGCTTAATCCGCTGGGCGCCTCCCAGCCCGCTCCGAAGAGCCCCACGCCAAGGAGGAGACGACTGCGTACGCACACAGCGATCTCCCCAAACGGTAGAGCCCGTGCAATGCGGGTCCTTCACCCGCGTGGCTCTAACGGAAGTTCGGGCGAGCAGCGAATGAACGCTGAGTTCGCCTTCCCTCCCTCCGTCCGCCTGTGGTGTATGTTGCTTTCCGGCAGGCTATTCCCCCCGGGCACAATGACCAGGGTAAGTCCACGGTCCTTCAAGCAAGCACACCACACCCACATCCAGGGCACTCGGGTTCGCTTTCCGGGTGCGGATTTCGGGGTGTCCCCCCCCCGTACTCCGACCCTTCAAACTCCCCCTCGTGCCCTCCACCTCCATGGTGTGGCTTCTCGTCCGGACAGGTTTCACGACCATGGTCGATCCACGTATCCTTCAGATAGGCCACACCAACACGTCCAAAGCGAGCAGAATAGCGGAAGCTGTCCGGGGCGGGGCGGCCCACCCCTTTCAGCGACCTCTGCCGCGACCCACAACTGGTGACGAGACGGTTTTTCCGAAGAAAATCCGCTCGTCACCAAACCCTCCCCAGATGACAGAGGGAAGCTGTCTGGGGGTGGAAACCACCCCTTCTAGCGACCCTCTGTCACCTCCCCGTGTGCCGCTCTTTGTCTGGACCCTCACCCCGACCCTTCCCGGTATGGGTAGCCCTATCCGGTATAGCGTCGAGGATCATTGAGCCACGCAAGCCCCCCCACCACGGCAAGGTGGCAGCACATTCGGGGGGGAACCTAACCTAACCTAACCTAACCTAACCTAACCTAACCTAACCTAACCTAACCTAACCTAACCTAACCTAACCTAACCTAACCTAACCTAACCTAACCTAACCTAACCTAACCTAACCTAACCTAACCTAACCTAACCTAACCTAACCTAACCTAACCTAACCTAACCTAACCTAACCTAACCTAACCTAACCTAACCTAACCTAACCTAACCTAACCTAACCTAACCTAACCTTTTTTTTTTTTTTTTTTTTTTTTTTTTTTTTTTTTTGACAGGGTGGAAAATCCTTTATGGATTCCCCTCACCATGGGAGTGGTGAGGGGATATGTGGGACTCACCCGCCACCCCCCCTCAGAAGGAGAGGGGACGGCAAAGCGCAACCCACTAAAAACCACCCTGGCGTACCCTCTTGCCGGCTCGGAGACAACGTGGAACCTGCCGAAGCCTTACCCACGCTGCCTCCCGGCTGCCCCAGCCACTGCCGGGGCTACCCGCGCCTAAGGAGAGAGGGGCCGAGCACGCCTGGTCCCTCTCCCAGACAACCCAGTGGCTAGCCTACGGCGGGCCAGGGACTCCCATCCCCGACCCGCAGCCACTAAGGGTTGAGGCGGGCGGCAAAACGCCGCCGCCTCAACCCCTGCCGTCTGCGCCGGAGCGGATGCGCCTGAGGGGACTCCTCGCGCTCACGCTCCGATGCCTCCTTCTGCGAGATGACACACTCGCAGAAGGAGGCCACCGCCCTCCAGGACCTGTCGCTGCACAGCATTGCAGATACGACGCTGTACAGGGAGAGGTCCCATTGCCCGATAGCCAGTGCCATGTCGGCGCGCTCCGAACTCCAACGGCTGCACACCGCGAGGGTGTGCTGTGCCGTGTCGTCCGGATCGCCGCACTCATGGCACTGCGGGCCGGGCTCCCTTCCAATGTTGTGCAGGTAATGACCGAAACATCCGTGTCCGGTCAAAACCTGCACAAGCCGGTACGATGTCGCGCCGACTGCTCTTCCTAACCAGGTGTCGAACCACGGGAGGATCGCCCCTATGGTACGGACACCATAGGGAGAGTCCTCCAGGTGCGCTCTCCACCTGTCCCGCAGTCGGCGCTCCATCATACGGCGCGTCCCCTCAACCTCCTCAGGGTCCGGGCGTTCACCCCTAGCCCGGGCCCTGGACCTAACTACGTAGGTCTCAGCCTGCACCTCCGCATCCAACTCCCACGGCGGTGTGCAGGCGAGGAGGCAGGCCGCGGCGTGGGCCACCGTCATATAGGCCCTCACGATTCGGAGGGCCACCACCCGCTGAGGCCTCCGTAGCAGGGCCCGGTTCTTGGCGGACAACTTGTCCGCCCAGATGGGGGCCCCGTACAGAGCCATACTCCTTGTGACGCCGGCATATAGCCGGCGGCACAAGGAGCCCGGCCCACCCACGTTCGGCAGCAATCTGCCCATCGCCGATGCGGCGCCCACAATACGGGGAGCTAATTGTACAAAATGCTCCCCAAAAGACCAATGTCGGTCCAGGACAAGCCCCAAGTATTTGATGTGGGGCCTAATCCGGACCGACTCCCCCCCCAGGGTGAGCGCCGCGCCCGCCGGCAGCCTCCACCCCCGCCCCCCGAAGACAATCGCCTCAGTCTTCGGGAGGGCCACCTTTAGGCCGAGCCGACCGATCCGGTAAATCGTCAGCTCGGCCGCCGCTTCCGCCCGGCACAGCACCTCCCTCATGTCACTCCCGCGAACGGCCACCATAGTGTCATCTGCATAGCAGATGGTGGCCGTCCGCGCGAGCGACTCCCCCCTGATGGCCCAGTCGTACCCCAGGTTCCACAGAAGCGGACCGAGCACGGAACCTTGGGGCACGCCACAGGCCATCTCCGTCGACCCCCTTCGACCGTCCCTCTGCTCATAGAGCACTACCCGATCAGTGAGGTAGTGCTCTATGACACGCCGCAGGTAGGGAGGCACTCGGTGGTAAATGAGCGCCTCCCTTATCACCCCATAGGGGAGGGTGCCAAACGCGTTGGCGATGTCCAATGACACCGCCACTACACCCTCCCCTCTGCTCGACGCGTATTCACAGAAGTCCCTGAGGGACTTCAACGCGTCGAGCGTGGACCGCCCTTCCCGGAACCCGAACTGTCTATCCGAGACGTTCGGGCCGGCGGTCTCCAGGTGCTGCAGGATCCGGGAGGCCAGGATTCGCTCAAACATCTTCCCAGCCTCGTCCAGCAGCACTATGGGGCGATAGGCAGAGGGACAATCATGGGGTCGACCTTCCTTCCGGAGGAGGCAGAGCCTCCCCTCCTTCCACACCCTCGGGAACCGTCCATCCTGCAGGCAGTCGTCCATCAACTGCCTGAGACGGTCCCCGAGGTATTTTAGGGCGATGGGGAGTACCCGGCCCGGTACTCCGTCGGGCCCCGGGGCTTTCTTGCAGCCCCGGAGCCTGTCCACCGCCCTCTCGAACTCGTCATCGCTTACCGGTGCAATGGCGAGTTCGGGTAGGTCCTCCAAGTCCCCCGGCGGCTCGGTCATCACCGGGGGAGTTATCGAGGGGGCTGCCGGAAACAGCCCCTCGACGACCCTCCTCAGGAGGGGGGGCTCCATTGAGTCCATGGGAGGGGCGGTGCGCATCTTGTTGCGCACCACCCTGTACGGCCGCCCCCACGGATCCTTGTCCAGCGTGGCCAAGAATGAGGCATATGCCTCCTCCTTGGCCTTGGCGATCGCCAGAACTAGGGCCCCCTTGGCTTCTCTGAGGGCCCCGTGGAGCCCCTCCTCCTCCTGGTCGGTGTGCCGCCTGCGCCTACAGTGTTGGTAGGCGCGGCGGGCACCGTTGCAGGTGGTCCGCAAGGCCGCGATATCTGCGGACCACCAATAAACAAATCTCCGGGCGAACAAACGTTTCGCCCGGGGCATAGACGCTCCGCACACCGCCTGTAGCGATGTGCGGAACATGCGCGCCCTCTCTTCCACTCCGAGGGCGGCGGGTGGGGCAGCACACCATGCCTCCACCATCGCCGCCTCGTCCGCCTTGGCCTTGTCCAGCAGGGACAAGGACCACTTTGGGAACTCGTCCCCTCCCCCCCTTCGCCCCCCCCTTGGGATGGGTGGCGACTGGCCTGCTCCTGTGGAGACCCTCATTCTGATGTACAGATGATCTGAGAGGGTCTCCACGTCCTCCAGGACGCGCCAATCGGAAAGGCGTGCGGCAATGGCCGGGGTCGCGAACGTGATGTCCACGATGGATCCCCCTTGCCGCCGCACGCACGTGTTGACGCTGCCCTGGTTCACCACCTCTAGGCCTGTCGCCGCCACCCAATCCTCCAATACCGCCCCGCGCACATCCGTTAGGGGGGACCCCCAAGCCGCACTTTTGGCGTTTAGGTCCCCCAGGACGATAGTTTGGCGCGGGGCCGCCCTCCTCGTTACCCCCCCCAGCACCACGAGGAAGGCCTCAAAAGCGGCCAGCGGCCTATTTGGGGAGAAATACACCGCGACGAGTACGATGTCTCCCCATTTGGCCGCCACAAACCCCGGGCCGCTTTCAAGCTTCGTCAGGGGGGGACCGTTCCCCACCGCCGGCACCACCACGGCAACCCCCTCGTCTGGTGATCCCGCCCAGTTGGGCGAGGGAGGGACGAGGTAGGGTTCCGCCACCACCGCAACGTCGATCGACCACTCCGCCATAGACTGCATGAGCAAGTCCTGTGCTCTGGCGGAGTGGTTGACGTTGGCCTGCAGGAGCTCTAAGTGGTGTACTGGCATTAGTGCTCCATGCAGGTCTCCTCTGGGGCCCGGCCGGCGGCGATCGCTGCGGGGGCATCCGTGCTAGTGGGGGGGCGAGTGCGCTGAGGCCTCGTGTCCTTCCCCTTGGTTTGGGGGGGGAAACAGTTCCTACCCCCCAATATGTGGTTGGCCGGGAGTTTGGCCTGGTGGCACACTGCACACCACGCCGCCTCCCAGCACTCCGTCATTTTGTGCCCCTCCTTGCTGCACCGGAAGCAAAGGTTGCTCCGGTCCGCTTTTGAGGGGCACAGGTCCTTCGAATGGCCGACACCGTAGCACCTAAAGCAGCGCATTGGTGTCGGCCCCACTGCCGTGACCCTGGCGGACGCCCACCCCACCAGGATCCTTCCCGCTTTTTGCAGGTTCACCGCGGCCTGCACGGGGCACTGGATTAGCACGGATCCAGTGCCGTCGTAAAGGGTGCGCACGGCCCCCACCTTCACCTGCTCTGCCGAACACGACCCCGCTGCGGCGACGGCTAGCGCCACCGACTCTTTGGAGGCGGACTCGTCAAGGCCGGCAATTTGAATGCCGGCCATTTTGACGGGGCGACTTACGTCAGCAACGTCGCCCACTATCCCTTGCAGCTTAGCCGCAAGGGTGTCCGCCACCTTGTGCCCGTCCGCGCCGGGGACCTCTATCACCCTTGACCCCGTAACTGAGGTCCTGACCCGAACGTGCTGCAGGCCTACCTCACTGAGGCTAAGGCCATTGATGGCCCTGGCCATTGTGGCCTGCAGCGTGGTGTCGGCCCCCTTTTTGAGGGAGACCACCACTGCCGCCGTCTTAGGGACTGACAGCTTTGCGGGCCTGGGCCCGTGCGCCGCTTTACCGGCCTTCTTGGTTGGGGGAGGGGGGGAGGCCTTGGCCTTGCCCTTCCCTTTCTTCCTGACCACCTCCGACCACGACATCTGCGCGGCTGGAGGTGGTGTTTGGCCCGAGGGGCCGGGTCTCTCCTCCGAGTTCCTAATGGGTTTCAGTGGCTTGGCAGGCTTGTTAGGCCTGGTTGCCTCCTTTCCGGGGGCCACAGGAGCGGGGGTCGGAGCCGCCGCCTTTTTGGCCACAGCGGCCTTAGGCCGCCCGTCCCCCAATCGGGCCCTAGCCACTGGCTCCAGGGCCTCAACCGGGGCCGAAGAGGGCCCCGCAACCTTCCTTTGGGGAAGGGGGGCTGCCACGGGCTTGGCAGCTCGCTTTTCGTGCGCAAGCGGGGGGCGGAGGATTGGCTCCGCCGGGAGGCGCTTGTTGACCTCCGCAATCCGGTCCCCGATCATTTTACCGAGGCTGAGGAAGAGGTCCCTCTTCATCTCTTCTATGGCCTCGGTAAGTTCGGCGGTACCGAACTGCAGAGGTGCAGCGACTGGGGTGGGAGGAGGAGGGGGGCGAGCCTCCCTCTCACTGAAGGCAGTGCGGATCGCCTTCAGCTCGGCCGTAACGAGCGCGAGTTGTTCCCGCATCCTTTTGTTGTCCGCTTTCAGGATGCGGATCTCCTCGCTCTCGGCCCTGGCCTCCTCCACCTCATCCATGGACCCTAATATCGTCCGGCAGGCCCGGTTCATCCGGCCCCATACACTCCCCTTGAGGTTCCCGGATGACTGGGCCGCCTCTAGTATGTCCTTCGCTGCCGAACGGGCAGCGTCTATTGGGTCGGTATAAGCCCGACCCTCCGACATGATCGGGGAGCGCGAAGCGGAGCGAGAGCGCTCCGCTCCAGCCGTCTTCACCTTCTTACCCCCCCTGGAGCGGAGCTCCGGGTAATCTTTCCTATAGGACTCCGCGGAGTCCACCACCTCCTCTGGCTGGGGCTCGAAGTCCGGCTCCAGTAGGTATTGCCGGGCCCTCAAACGAGCCGCGGCCAGCCCCGCATAAGCCCCTTTGGGCTTCCCTCCCCGTATGGCCGAGTTGACCTTCGGGGCCTGGGAAGGACGGGGGTCGTCCTCCTCTCCTTCATGTTGCCTTTTGAAGGCCTGGGGGAGTTCCTCATCCACATCGATGAGGTCCTCAGGCTCAGAGTCCGAACTCAGAATAACTCCCCCCCCCCCCGGGGGAAAGTTCCAATTTTTGGTAGGCGAGGCCATCTCGGCCCCGACTACCTATAACCCAAATTTGGTCCAAATCCGACCGCAGGAACCAAAGTTAGGACCTAACCTAACTTAAAACGGTCAAGTGCGAGTCGGATTTAACATTTTCCATACAAAAGTGACTTTTGCGCCTGAATTGGAAGTAATAGCAATCTGCCAATTTTTTCAGACGCAATTTCACCCACTTCCCGTGGTCGTAGAGCTTTGGAAAAATACTCTTAAAATAGGTCTTAATGAGACCTACAAGCCTATAACCTCCAAAAAATTTTAGGTTATAAGGTTAAAAAGTTATCGCAATTACCAACTCAAGCGCAAAGCTTAAGTTGGTAATCCGAAAAACTCCGACTACCTTACTACACAAAGTAAACAATAACTTTTGACCACGTGGTCAAAAGGTTAAAAAGTTAATACAAAAAATTTAAAGAATTAAATTTCCTAACTCCCTATAAGTATATAATATTTTACAAACCTTAAAAACTAATTATTATATACACCTAAACACAAAAAAGACAAATAATATTTTTGAATATTTACAGTTTAAAACGTAATTTACCAAAAATTAAAATTAAATGACTTACTCTACAAAATAAAATAAACAAACTAGCCTATAATAATTCTAACAGTTGCAGGTATTCCCGCCCAAAAACTTGGCACGGTAAAATAACTACAACTAGGAAATAATTAAAATAGAAAAAGGTAAACAAAGCAATGAAACTACAAATAATTAAACCTAAATATTTACAGTTTTGTAAAAGCGATAATTCTTAGAATAAAATTCCAAAAATTACCGAGTTTACACCCACCACAAAACCAACTCGTCTGCTATCTTTCAGCCTTGAAAAAGGCTAAAAAAGATAAACAGAAATAATAAAACAAGAAGGTTGAAAAAGAGAAAAAACTGAACGAAAAATTACCAACCGCAAAACGATAAGTGGCAAAAATAAGAAAACTACTGAAGCTATAGAAGAATTGAAAAGAGCAAAAGAACCAGCGAAAATTATCAGGTTTAAGTTCCAAATATCTCAACAATCCGTCTGGAGCAACCCCAAAATCCACGTCAACCTAACCTAACCTAACCTAACCTAACCTAACCTAACCTAACCTAACCTAACCTAACCTAACCTAACCTAACCTAACCTAACCTAACCTAACCTAACCTAACCTAACCTAACCTAACCTAACCTAACCTAACCTAACCTAACCTAACCTAACCTAACCTAACCTAACCTAACCTAACCTAACCTAACCTAACCTAACCTAACCTAACCTTTTTTTTTTTTTTTTTTTTTTTTTTTTTTTTTTTTTTTTTTTTTTTTGACGGAGTGGGAAATGCATTTACGCATCCCCCCTGGCCTAAGGGTGACCAGTGCAATGGGGGGTATAACGGACTCTCGCAAGGGCGAACTACCGTTTAAAACCCACTCCGGCGTAACCCTCCTGGCTGGTAGTGGAGACGCCGCGGTCCCGCTTTACAGCTTAATCCGCTGGGCGCCTCCCAGCCCGCTCCGAAGAGCCCCACGCCAAGGAGGAGACGACTGCGTACGCACACAGCGATCTCCCCAAACGGTAGAGCCCGTGCAATGCGGGTCCTTCACCCGCGTGGCTCTAACGGAAGTTCGGGCGAGCAGCGAATTAACGCTGAGTTCGCCTTCCCTCCCTCCGTCCGCCTGTGGTGTGAATTGCTTTCCAGCCGCCGGTACGGCCTTCCAGCAGTCACACCACACCCACATCCAGGGCGACTCGGGTTCGCTTTCCGGGAGTGGATTTCGGGGTGTCCCCCCCCCGTCCTCCGACCCTTCAAACTCCCCCTCGTGCCCTCCACCTCCATGGTGTGGGTTCTCGTCCGGACAGGTTTCACGACCCCCCTGGTCGATCCACGTATCCTTCAGATAGGCCACACCAACACGTCAACAGCGGCAAGCTGTCCGGGGCGGCCCACCCCTTTCAGCGACCTCTGCCGCGACCCACAACCTGGTGACGAGACGGTTTTTCCTAAGAAAATCCGCTCGTCACCAAACCCTCCCCAGATGACAGAGGAAAGCTGTCTGGGGGTAGAGACCACCCCTTCTAGCGACCCTCTGTCACCTCCCCGTGTGCCGCTCTTTGTCTGGACCCTCACCCCGACCCTTCCCGGTATGGGTAGCCCTATCCGGTATAGCGTCGAGGATCATTGAGCCACGCAAGCCCCCCCACCACGGCAAGGTGGCAGCACATTCGGGGGGAACAACCTCAACCTAACCTAACCTAACCTAACCTAACCTAACCCTAACCTAACCTAACCTAACTCAACCTAACCTAACCTAACCTAACCTAACCTAACCTAACCTAACCTAACCTAACCTAACCTAACTAACCTAACCTAACCTAACCTAACCTAACCTAACCTAACCTAACCTAACCTAACCTAACCTAACCTAACCTAACCTAACCTAACCTAAACCTAACCTAACCTAACCTAACCTAACCTAACCTAACCTAACCTAACCTAACCTAACCTAACCTAACCTAACCTACCTAACCTAACCTAACCTAACCTAACCTACAACCTAACCTAACCTACCTAACCTTTTTTTTTTTTTTTTTTTTTTTTTTTTTTTTCAGGGTGAAAATGCGTTACGCATGCCCCCCGCCATGGGAGTGACGGGGGGGTATGTGGGACTCACGTCCCCTCCCCTTCTCCGACTGAGAAGGAGTAGGGGAGTGTACCCACTAAAAACACCCTGGCGTACCCTCATGCCAGTTAGGTTCGACGCCGTGGATCCCGCAATTGCATGCCCACGACGTCTACCGGCTGCCCTAGCCTCTGCTTGGGCTTCCCGCACCAAAGGGGAGAGGGGCCGAGCACGCGCGGTCCCCCTCCCAGACCGCTTAGTGGCTTTTGAACAGCAGGCGGGGGGCTCCCACCCCCTGCCTGCAGCCACTAGGGGTTAAGTTGGGTGGCAAACCGCCGCCGCCTCAACCCCTGCCGTCTGCGCCGGAGCGGGTGCGCAAGAGAGAATCCTCGCGCTCCCGCTCCGCGGCCTCCTTCTGCGATATAATCGTTTCGCAAAAGGAGGCCACTGCCTCCCAAGACCTCTCGCTGCAGAGCATTGCCCCCCACAATGCTGTAGAGCGAGAGGTCCTCCCGCTGTATGGTGAGTGCCATGGCATCGCGTTCTGAGCTCCAACGACTGCACACCTCGAAGGTGTGCTGAGCTGTGTCGTCGGGCTCGCCGCACTCATGGCACTCCGGGGTAGGCTCTCTGCCTATTTTGTGCAGGTAATGGCCAAAACACCCATGTCCGGTCATCACCTGCACAAGCCTGAACGACGTAGCGCCGCCTGCCCTCTCCAACCATAGGTCCACCGACGGGAGGATCGCCCCAATGGTACGGATACCGTAATGGGAGTCCTCCAGGTCGGCTTTCCATCGCTCCCGCAGTCGGCGCTCCGTCATTCGGCGCGTCTCCTCTACCTCCTCAGGGTCCGGGCGTTCTCCTCTCGCCCGGGCCCTAGACCTAACCCTGTAGGTTTCCGCCTGCACCTCTGCGTCCAAGTCCCAGGGCGGGGTGGCAGGCGAGGAGGCAGGCCGCCGCATGGGCCACAGTTACGTAGGCCCTCACCATCCTGAGGGCCACTACTCTCTGTGGCCTCCGTAGGAGGGCTCTGTTGTGGGTGGACAGCTTGTCCGCCCAGATTGGGGCCCCATAGAGGGCCATGCTCCTGGTCACGCCGGCATATAAACGGCGGCATAAGGAGCCTGGCCCACCCACATTGGGCAAAAGCCGGCCCAGCGCCGAGGCGGCGCCCACTATTCGGGGAGCAAGTCTCTCAAAGTGCTCCTTGAAGTTCCACTTGCGGTCCAGTACGAGCCCCAGATACTTAAGATGGGGCTTTATCTGGACCGCTTCCCCCCCAGACGGTGAGCGCCGCGCCCGCCGGCAGCCGCCACCCTCGCCCCCCGAAGACTATGCCCTCGGTCTTCGGGAGGGCCACCTTGAGGCCGAGCCGTTCAATGCGATCAATCGCCAGCTCGGCCGCCACCTCCGCCCTCCTGGAGGTCTCCCTCAGGTTGCTTCCGCACGCAGCCACCATCGTGTCGTCCGCATAACAGATGGTGAGTGTGCGCGGAAGCAGTTCCCCCCGTATGGCCCAGTCGTACCCCAGGTTCCAAAGAAGTGGACCGAGTACGGAACCCTGGGGCACGCCGCAGGCCATCCTCCTTTCTCCCCGTCGACCCTCCTTGCCCTCATAGAGCACTACCCTCTCGGTAAGGTAGTGCTCTATGACCCGCCGTAGGTATTGAGGCACTTTATGATACCGAAGTGCCTCGCTGATCACCTCGTAGGGGAGGGTGCCGAAAGCGTTCGCGATGTCTAGAGACACCGCCACGACACCCTCTCCCCTGCCCGACGCGTCTTCGCAGAAATCCCTTAAGGACTTTAACGCGTCGAGCGTGGACCGCCCTCTCGGAACCCGAACTGCTTGTCCGAGACGTTCGGGCCGGTGGTCTCCAGGTGCTGCAGGATTCGGGAGGCCAGGACTCGTTCGTACATTTTCCCGCCTCATCCAGCAGCACGATGGGGCGGTATGCGGACGGGCAATCGGGGGGTCGACCCTCTTTTTGGAGGAGGCACAGCCTCCCCTCCTTCCAGACCCTCGGGAACCTTCCCTCCCTCAGGCAGTCATCCATGATCTGCCTGAGGCGGCTCCCGAGGTGTTTTAAGACTAGGTGGAGGACGCGACCCGGAACGCCATCCGGCCCTGGTGCCTTTTTACAACCCTTGAGTCGGTCCACCACCCTCTCGAACTCGTCATCGCTGATCGTCGGTACGATGACGAGTTCAGCCTCCGGCTCCTCCACGGGCTCAGCCATCGATGGCGGCACGATCGAAGGGGCTTCAGGGAAAAGCCCCTCGATGACTCTCTCAGTAGGGCGGGCTCAAGGGAGTCCATGGGGGGGGCGGTGCGCATCTTGTTTCGCACCACCCTGTATGGTCGCCCCCATGGGTCCCTATCCAGAGTGGCCAAGAACGAGACGTGTCCCTCGTCCTTGGCCTTCGCGATGGCAATATTGAGGGCCCTCTTAGCCGCCTTGAGGGCCTGCTGCAGCCCCTCTTCCTCTTGCGGTGTGTGCCGCCTGCGCCTACAGTGCTGGTAGGCGTGGCGGGCACTGTTGCTGGTGATCCGCAGGGCCGCAATCTCCGCGGACCACCAGTACACCCTCTTGCGGGCAAAAAGGCGCCTCGACCGGGGCATAGCCGCATCGCACACCCCCTGCAGTGCGATGCGGAACCGGGTCGCCCTTTCCTCGACACCGAGGGCGGCGGGTGGAGCAGTGCACCAAGCCTCCACCATCGCCGCCTCGTCCGCCATGGCCCTGTCCAAGAGGGGCAGGGACCATTTTGGGAAGCCTCCTCTTCCCCTGCTTGCCCTCCCCCCGGGAATGGGCGGTGGCTGGATCCCTCCTGTGGAGACCCTCATCCTAATATAAAGGTGATCGGACAGGGTCTCCACGTCTTCCAGGACGCGCCAGTCTTCCACGCGCGCGGCTATGGCAGTGGTCGCAAACGTCACGTCCACGACCGAACCCCCCTGCCGCCGCACGCATGTGTTTATGCCGCCCTGGTTCAGGACCTGCAGTCCTGTTGCCACCGCCCAATCCGTGAGAACCGCCCCACGCGGGTCCGTGATTGGGGAACCCCATGCCGAGCTCTTGGCATTGAGGTCCCCCAGGACCATCACCTGTTTTGGGGCAGCCCTCCTGACTACCCCTCCCAGAACCCCCAGAAATTGCTCAAAAGCATGCAGCGGCCTATTGGGGGAGAAGTATACTGCCACCAGTACTGTGTCACTCCCCCACTCGGCCGCCGCAAACCCCGAGCCGACCTCGATCTTCGACAGTGGAGGGAAGTCCCCAACCGCCGGCACCACGATAGCCACCATTCGGTCAGACGCCCCTACCCAATTAGGTAGGGCGGGGACGAAATAGGGCTCGGAGACAACCGCCACGCCAATTGTCCACTCCGCCATGGTCTGCATGAGCAGATCCTGAGCTCTGGCGGAGTGGTTGGCGTTCACCTGCAGGACCTCTAAATGTTGGTGTGCTGACATTTAGTGGTCCATGCGGTTGTCCTCTTCAAGCCGGCCGGCGGCTTCCTCTGTGCGGGGAACAGGCTGGGGACGACGGGGGGGTCGCGTCCTCAGGTCCTTGCCTCTGGTTTCTGGGGGGAAACAACTACCTCCCCCCATGGAGTGGTCAGCTGGGAGTTTGGCATGGGCGCACACCACGCACCATGCTTTCTCTGACCAGCACTCCTTCGCCATGTGCCCCTCCCTGCTGCATCGGTGGCAGGTCTTCGACCGATCAATGCAGGAGGGGCACGTCTCCCTCGTGTGACCAACACCCATACATTTGAAGCATCTCATGGGTGTTGGTCCGATCCTAATGATCCTGGCAGACGCCCAACCAACCTGAATGCGCCCCTTTTCCACAAGGGCTTTGGCCACCCGCACTGGGCACTGGATCAAAACAGATCCAGTGCCGTCGTACAGGGGGCGAATGACCCCAACCCTGATTTGGGCCTGGTCGCAGGTTCCCGCATTGGCGACGGCCAGCGCCACGGACTCCTTCGTCGCCGACTCGTCGAGGCCAATGATCTGGAGCCCGACCTTCTTAATGGCGCGGCTGATGTCCGCCACATCGCCGACAACGTCCTTCAGCTTGGCCGCGAGCTGGTCGGCCTTGTCCTCTTGGTCCTCTCCGGGGACCTCAATTATGCGGGCCCCCGTCATCGAGGACCTCACCTTGACGTGTTGCAGGCCTACCGCCTCCAAGCTCAGGGCGTTAATTGCCCTGGCCATGGTGGCCTGCAGCGTGGTGGTGGTGGCAGCCTCCTTCTTCAAGGAGACCATCACCGCCGCCGTCCGTGGAAGGACCAGTGGCTTCACCTTTGCCACTCTCTTCTTCCTCTTGGGAGGCGCTTGGGGCGTTTTCGTCGAGGGGTTGGGCTGGGCCTTCGCCTTGCCCTTCCCTTTGCCCTTCCTCCTAACAACCTCCACCCAGGTTTCGTTGGGCGGATGCGGCGTCTGGGTCGAGGGGCCTGGTCCTCTTTTGGCAGTGTCAGCGGCTCTTGGAGCAGCTCGCGGGGCCGGGACTGGGGTTTGGTGAGCGGGAGCCACCTTTTTGACCTTTGTGGCCTTGACCTTTTGTGGCCTCCCGTCCCCCAGTCTTGCTCCATTCTCGTCTTGGGTGTTCCTCGCCCTAGGGGCTGGCGAAGCCGTTCTCGCTTTGGGAGGGGCCGGCATTGTTGGCCCTCCAACCCTCCTATCAGCCGCCATTGGGGGTCGGAGAATCGGCTCAGGTGGTAACCGCCTGTTCACCTCCTCAAGGCGGGCATTGATCATGCCCCCCAGGGAGACGAACAGGTCGCGCTTCAGCTCCTCCATAGCTTCCGCCAGGTCCGTGGCAGCAAATTGCTGCGGTGGGGGAGCGGGAGGCACCGGAGTCTCACGTTCCGAGAACGCGGTACGCAGCGCCTTCAACTCCGCCAAGCAGTGAGCGAGTTGCTCCCGCATCCTCTTGTTGTCCGCTTTGAGGATGCGGATCTCCTCACTCTCCGTCTTGGCGGCCTCCACTTCGTCCATTGATTGGATAATCGTCTTACAGGCCCGGTTCATCAGGCCCCATACATCTCCTTTGAGATTGCCTGATCTCCGGGCCCCCTCCAGGATGTCTCTCGCGGCCTCTCGGGTAGCCTCGATCGGGTCTGAGAAGAGCAATAGCTCTGCTTGGGCTACCCGGCGCGAGGAGGAGGTAGGTGATAGCGACCGCGGTCGCACCTTATCTCCCTTCTTTACTCCAGTCCCTTTCCGCTCGGTCCCCGTTTTGGGACGCAGCTCAGGGAAGTCTTTCCGGTGTGCTGCGGCAGTGTCCGCCTCGTCCACGAACTGGTAAGGGTCTGGTTCATGGAGCCTGGCCCTTGCCGCAGCTAATCCCGCACAATGCGGAGTCTTCCTCCCGCGGCTTTGAAGCGGCAAAGGATCGCGGTACGTAACGACCGCGTCCGAATCCGCTTCAGAGTCCCGGGGCTCGTGGAATCTCAGGACGGTCTTGCCTGTAGATCCACGGCTCTTTCCTCTCCGGGCGGTGTTGATTTTCGGCTTTATAGCCGGCCCGGCCAAAACTTCGTCTTCTCTGGTGTGTGGTCTCTTCACAGGTACAGAGATATGCACTGATGGAAGAGACGAGTCAGAGAGTCCTGCCTCATACCTCATCTCCTCCAACAGATCCCTGTCCTTGATCCTCGCCATCTCGAGCATGTGCTCATTCTCGGCATCGGTGTCCATTGTGTCGCTTAGGTTGTGTTCACGAAGACCAGCACTTGAGTGCTGGCCTACGAAGTAGTTCGTGCTCCCCCCAGAATACGTGGAGCGGCCCGTGTCCTTAGACACGGGGAGGGATTCTCCCGTTAGGGTACCCTCCTGGGGTAGTTTGTTTTTGGAACTACCTGACATCATCATTCGTCGGCTGCGTTTAACGCCCTGCACCAAAGGCCATAATTGGTTTTTTAAAGAGGTTGTCTCCTCGCGGCCCTACGAAACGGCCCTCGCCCCGGACGCCTACGGGTCCGGATTGCGAGTTGACCGACGGAAGCCGAAGCAAACCGCCGCTCACTACCCTCATGTGCGCACTTTTGGAGAGTATTTAGTTCCCCGGGCCTGCGCTGGCCCTTTAAAGTGGATATCCCGCCACTGGTTCGGTGTGCCGCTCTTTGTCTGGACCCTCACCCCGACACTTCCCGGTATGGGAAGCCCTATCCGGTATAGCGTCGGGGATCATTGAGCCACGCAAGCCCCCCCACCACGGCAAGGTGGCAGCACATTCGGGGGGGAACCTAACCTAACCTAACCTAACCTAACCTAACCTAACCTAACCTAACCTAACCTAACCTAACCTAACCTAACCTAACCTAACCTAACCTAACCTAACCTAACCTAACCTAACCTAACCTAACCTAACCTAACCTAACCTAACCTTTTTTTTTTTTTTTTTTTTTTTTTTTTTTTTGACAGGGTGGAAAATCCTTTATGGATTCCTCTCACCATGGGAGTAGTGAGGGGATATGTGGGACTCACCCGCCACCCCCCCTCAGAAGGAGAGGGGGCGGCAAAGCGCAACCCACTAAAAACCACCCTGGCGTACCCTCCTGCCGGCTCGGAGACAACGTGGAACCTGCCGAAGCCTTACCCACGCTGCCTCCCGGCTGCCCCAGCCACTGCCGGGGCTACCCGCGCCTAAGGAGAGAGGGGCCGAGCACGCCTGGTCCCTCTCCCAGACAACCCAGTGGCTAGCCTACGGCGGGCCAGGGACTCCCATCCCCGACCCGCAGCCACTAAGGGTTGAGGCGGGCGGCAAAACGCCGCCGCCTCAACCCCTGCCGTCTGCGCCGGAGCGGATGCGCGTGAGGGGACTCCTCGCGCTCACGCTCCGATGCCTCCTTCTGCGAGATGACACACTCGCAGAAGGAGGCCACCGCCCTCCAGGACCTGTCGCTGCACAGCATTGCGGACACGACGCTGTACAGGGAGAGGTCCCATTGCCCGATAGCCAGTGCCATGTCGGCGCGCTCCGAACTCCAACGGCTGCACACCGCGAGGGTGTGCTGAGCCGTGTCGTCCGGATCGCCGCACTCATGGCACTGCGGGCCGGGCTCCCTTCCAATGTTGTGCAGGTAATGACCGAAACATCCGTGTCCGGTCAAAACCTGCACCAGCCGGTACGATGTCGCGCCGACCGCTCTTCCCAACCAGGTGTCGAACCACGGGAGGATCGCCCCTATGGTACGGACACCATAGGGAGAGTCCTCCAGGTGCGCTCGCCACCTGTCCCGCAGTCGGCGCTCCATCATCCGGCGCGTCCCCTCAACCTCCTCAGGGTCCGGGCGTTCACCCCTAGCCCGGGCCCTGGACCTAACTACGTAGGTCTCAGCCTGCACCTCCGCATCCAACTCCCACGGCGGTGTGCAGGCGAGGAGGCAGGCCGCGGCGTGGGCCACCGTCATATAGGCCCTCACGATTCGGAGGGCCACCACCCGCTGAGGCCTCCGTAGCAGGGCCCGGTTCTTGGCGGACAACTTGTCCGCCCAGATGGGGGCCCCGTACAGAGCCATGCTCCTTGTGACACCGGCATATAGCCGGCGGCACAAGGAGCCCGGCCCACCCACGTTCGGCAGCAGTCTGCCCATCGCCGACGCGGCGCCCACAATACGGGGAGCTAACTGAACAAAGTGCTCCCCAAAAGACCAATGTCGGTCCAGGACCAGCCCCAAATATTTGATGTGGGGCCTGATCCGGACCGACTCCCCCCCCAGGGTGAGCGCCGCGCCCGCCGGCAGCCTCCACCCCCGCCCCCCGAAGACAATCGCCTCAGTCTTCGGGAGGGCCACCTTTAGGCCGAGCCGACCGATCCGGTAAATCGTCAGCTCGGCCGCCGCTTCCGCCCGGCAAAGCACCTCCCTCATGTCACTCCCGCGCACGGCCACCATTGTGTCATCTGCATAGCAGATGGTGGCCGCCCGCGCGAGCGACTCCCCCCTGATGGCCCAGTCGTACCCCAGGTTCCATAGAAGCGGACCGAGCACGGAACCTTGGGGCACTCCACAGGCCATCTCCGTCGACCCCCGTCGACCGTCCCTCTGCTCATAGAGCACTACCCGATCAGTGAGGTAGTGCTCTATGACACGCCGCAGGTAGGGAGGCACTCGGTGGTAAATGAGCGCCTCCCTTATCACCCCATAGGGGAGGGTACCAAACGCGTTGGCGATGTCCAACGACACCGCCACTACACCCTCCCCTCTGCTCGACGCGTACTCGCAGAAGTCCCTGAGGGACTTCAGCGCGTCGAGCGTAGACCGCCCTTCCCGGAACCCGAACTGTCTATCAGAGACGTTCGGGCCGGCGGTCTCCAGGTGCTGCAGGATCCGGGAGGCCAGGATTCGCTCAAACATCTTCCCAGCCTCATCCAGCAGCACTATGGGGCGATAGGCAGAGGGACAATCATGGGGTCGACCTTCCTTCCGGAGGAGGCATAGCCTCCCCTCCTTCCACACCCTCGGGAACCGTCCATCCTGCAGGCAGTCGTCCATCAACTGCCTGAGACGGTCCCCGAGGTATTTTAGGGCGATGGGGAGTACCCGGCCCGGCACTCCGTCGGGCCCCGGGGCTTTTTTGCAGCCCCGGAGCCTGTCCACCGCCCTCTCGAACTCGTCATCGCTTACCGGTGCAATGGCGAGTTCGAGTGGGTCCTCCAAGTCCCCCGGTGGCTCGGTCATCGCCGGGGGAGTTATCGAGGGGGCTGCCGGAAACAGCCCCTCGATGACCCTCCTCAGGAGGGGGGGCTCCAGGGAGTCCATGGGGGGGGCGGTGCGCATCTTGTTGCGCACCACCCTGTACGGCCGCCCCCACGGATCCTTGTCCAGCGTGGCCAAGAAAGAGGCATATGCCTCCTCCTTGGCCTTGGCGATCGCCAGAACTAGGGCCCCCTTTGCTTCTCTGAGGGCCCCGTGGAGCCCCTCCTCCTCCTGGTCGGTGTGCCGCCTGCGCCTACAGTGTTGGTAGGCGCGGCGGGCACCGTTACAGGTGGTCCGCAAGGCCGCGATATCTGCGGACCACCAATAAACAAATCTCCGGGCGAACAAACGTTTCGCCCGGGGCATAGACGCTCCGCACACCGCCTGTAGCGATGTGCGGAACATGCGCGCCCTCTCTTCCACTCCGAGGGCGGCGGGTGGGGCAGCACACCATGCCTCCACCATCGCCGCCTCGTCCGCCTTGGCCTTGTCCAACAGGGACAAGGACCACTTTGGGAACTCGTCCCCTCCCCCTCTTCGCCCCCCCCTTGGGATGGGTGGCGACTGGCCTACTCCTGTGGAGACCCTCATTCTGATGTACAGATGATCTGAGAGGGTCTCCACGTCCTCCAGGACGCGCCAATCGGAAAGGCGCGCGGCAATGGCCGGGGTCGCGAACGTGATGTCCACGATGGACCCCCCTTGCCGCCGCACGCACGTGTTGACGCTGCCCTGGTTCATCACCTCTAGGCCTGTCGCCGCCACCCAATCCTCCAACACCGCCCCGCGCACATCCGTTAGGGGGGACCCCCAAGCCGCACTTTTGGCGTTTAGGTCCCCCAGGACGATAGTTTGGCGCGGGGCCGCCCTCCTCGTTACCCCCCCCAGCACTACGAGGAAGGCCTCAAAAGCGGCCAGCGGCCTATTGGGGGAGAAGTACACCGCAACGAGTACGGTGTCTCCCCATTTGGCCGCCACGAACCCCGGGCCGCTTTCGAGCTTTGTCAGGGGGGGACCACTCCCCACCGCCGGCACCACTACGGCAACCCCCTCGTCCGTTGACCCCGCCCAATTGGGCGAGGGAGGGACGAGGTAGGGTTCCGCCAACACAGCAACGTCGATCGACCACTCCGCCATAGACTGCATGAGCAAGTCCTGTGCTCTGGCGGAGTGGTTGACGTTGGCCTGCAGGAGCTCTAAATGGTGTGCTGGCATTTAGAGCTCCATGCGTGTCTCCTCATCGGCCCGGCCGGCGGCGGTCGCTGCGGGGGCATCCGTGCTAATGGGGGGGCGAGTGCGCTGAGGCCTCGTATCCTTCCCCTTGGTTTGGGGGGGGAAACAGTTCCTACCCCCCAATATGTGATTGGCCGGGAGCTTGGCCTGGTGGCACACTGCGCACCACGCCGGCTCCCAGCACTCGGCCATCTTGTGCCCCTCCTTGCTGCACCGGAAGCAGAGGTTGCTCCGGTCCGCTTTTGAGGGGCACAGATCCTTCGAATGGCCGACACCGTAGCACCTGAAACAGCGCATTGGTGTCGGCCCCACTGCCGTGACCCTGGCGGACGCCCACCCCACCAGGATCCTACCTGCTTTTTGCAGGGCCATCGCGGCCTGCACGGGGCACTGGATAAGCACGGATCCAGTGCCGTCGTAAAGTGTGCGCACGGCCCCCACCTTGACATGCTCCACCGAGCAAGACCCCGCTGCGGCGACGGCTAGCGCCACCGACTCTTTGGAGGCGGACTCGTCAAGGCCGGCAATCTGGATGCCGGCCATTTTGACGGGGCGACTAATATCAGCAACGTCGCCCACTATCCCTTGCAGCTTAGCCGCAAGGGTGTCCGCCAACTTGTGGCCGTCCTCACCTGGGACCTCAATTAACCGGGACCCATTAACCGAGGTCCTGACCTTCACGTGCTGCAGGCCTACCTCACTGAGGCTAAGGCCATTAATGGCCCTAGCCATAGTGGCCTGCAGCGTGGTGTCGGCCCCCTTTTTGAGGGTGACCAACACTGCCGCCGTCTTCGGGACGGATAGCTTAGCGGGCCCGTGCGCCGTCTTACCGGCCTTCTTGGTTGGGGGAGGGGGGGAGGCCTTGGCCTTGCCCTTCCCTTTCTTCCTGACCACCTCCGACCACGACATCTGCGCGGCTGGAGGTGGCGTTTGGCCCGAGGGGCCGGGTCTCTCGTCCGAGTTCCGTAGGGGCCTCAGTGGCTGGACAGGCTTTTTAGGCCTGGCGGCCGCCTTCACAGGGGCTACAGGGGCGGGGGCTGGGGCCGCCACTTTTTTGGCCGCGGTGGCCTTAGGCCGCCCATCGCCCAGTCTGGCCCTAGCCATGGGCTCCAGGGCTTCAGCCGGGGCCGAAGAGGGCCCCGCCACCTTCCTTTGGGGAAGGGGGGCTGCCACGGGCTTGGCAGCTCGCTTCTCGTGCGCAAGCGGGGGGCGGAGGGTTGGCTCCGCCGGGAGGCGCTTATTGACCTCCGCAATTCGGTCCCCGATCATCTTCCCGAGGCTGAGGAAGAGGTCCCTCTTCATCTCTTCTATAGCCTCGGTGAGCTCGGCGGTTCCGAACTGCAGAGGTGCAGCTACTGGGGTGGGAGGCGGAGGGGGACGAGCCTCCCTCTCGCTGAAGGCAGTGCGGATCGCCTTCAGCTCGGCCGTAACGAGCGCGAGTTGTTCCCGCATCCTTTTATTGTCCGCTTTCAGGATGCGGATCTCCTCGCTCTCAGCCCTGGCCTCCTCCACCTCATCCATGGAGCCCAATATCGTCGAGCAGGCCCGGTTCATCCGGCCCCATACACTGCCCTTGAGGTTCCCGGAGGACCGGGCCGCCTCTAAAATTTCCTTCGCCGCCGTTCGGGCGGCGTCTATTGGGTCGGCATATGGTCGACCCTCCGTCATGATCGGGGAGCGCGAAGCGGAGCGGGAGCGCTCTGCTCCAACCGCCTTCACCTTCTTACCCCCCCTGGAGCGGAGCTCCGGGTAATCCTTCCTGTAGGACTCCGCGGAGTCCCCCACCTCCTCTGGCTGGGGCTCGAAGTCCGGCTCCAGCAAGTATTGCCGGGCCCTCAGTCGAGCCGCGGCCAGCCCCGCATAAGCCCCCTTGGGCTTCCCCTCCCGTATGGCCGAGTTTACCTTCGGGGCCTGGGAAGGACGGGGATCGTCCTCCTCACCTTCATGTGGCCTTTTGAAGGCCTGGGGGAGTTCCTCATCCACGTCGATGAGGTACTCAGGCTCCGAATCGGAATCCCGGATTTTTCCCCCCCCCCCCAACGGAACCTCCCAGTTTTTGGTAGGCGAGGCCATATCGGCCCCGGCTACCTATAGTCCAAATTTGGCCCAAATCCGACCGCAGGAACCAAAGTTACGACCTAACCTAACTAAAAACGGTCAAGTGCGAGTCGGATTTAAGCTTTTCCATACAAAGTGAACTTTTGCGCCTGAATTGGAAAAAATAGCAATTCACAATTTTTTCGGAACGCTATTTCACTCACTTCCCGGGGACGTAGAGACACCAAATAAATACCTAAAAATAGTACTAAACGATAACTATAATCTAATAACCTTTTAACCTGAAAAAGGTTAAAAATGAAATTGATATGGTCTTTTTAAGTTTTACGACTATCCTTAAGTTTGTACAACTAAAAACTAAGCCTACCTAAGCCTAGTAAAACGTTAATAACTTTTAACCTGTAGGTTAAACAGTTAAAAAGTTAAATACAAATATTTAAAAAATTAAATTCCCCAACGACTGCTTGGGTTAAATAATTTTTATAACTAGAACTAACAAATATATATACAACGAAACACAAAAAAGTCAAGTAACAAATTTCAAAAACTTAAAGTTAAGACACGTATTTTTAAAAAATTAAAATTATATGACTAACTAAACAAATCTATATTTACAACTTCACTATAATAATTTCAACCGTTGCCGGTACTCGCCCCCAAAAATTTAACAAGGTGAGACAATAGCAACTAAATTAAAATTAAGATAGAAAAAGGTAAACAAACCAGAAAAACTATAAATAATTAAACCTAAATATTTACAGTTTTGTAAGCCTAATATTTTAAAAACTTTCGCCTCTAAAATTATAGGACTCACGACAAAACAAAGAAGAAGTATTCAGCTATCTTTAAGCCTTGAAAAAGGCTTAAAAAGAAAGTGAAAAAGACTCAACAAGAATTTTTGAAAAAAGGACGAAACTGAAGAAAATTTTACCAACCGCAAATAGCTAAATTGATAAAATAAGAAAACTAAGGTAGATACAAGAGAACTGATTAGCGGGAAAGGATAAGAAAAAAATGTAAGTTTTAAGTACCGATTCACTCAATAATCCGTTCAGAGTAACACCAAAATCCACGTCAACCTAACCTAACCTAACCTAACCTAACCTAACCTAACCTAACCTAACCTAACCTAACCTAACCTAACCTTTTTTTTTTTTTTTTTTATATCGTTGAGAAATCCTCATGGATACCCACCGCCGAGGGGACAAGCGGTGGGTTATGTCGGACTCTTACCGACTAAAACTCAACGGCGTTCCTGCATTCCACATGTATGCGCTGTATATGTGAGACCGCGAACATTCTTGCACGCACACAGCTGTGGTGGCCCATTTTACTGAGCCCCGTCTTTGTTGTCCTTCTGAGAGGCGCGCGGGAACACGCGCCACGCCATCTCAAGCCCTTGTGAGCGATTGACTTCCCCAAATCATTCGCTCAGGCGTTTATCAGGGTGGGAGACACTTGTATCCTGATCCCTGGGTACCTGATCTACCTGGATGGGCGGTAGATCAACCTGCATGCTACTTCCTGCCACTGTTGCAGGCAGCTGGTTGACTGGGTTTGCCAACCAGGTATTCCTTCTTCTTTTGGGTGGGGCAGAACAAGCCTTGCTACCCAAAATATGCTCCGATGGTTTTGTGTTGGCAGCGCAAATAACACAATGCGCCTTTGCTGAGCACTTCACTGCCTTGTGTCCCTGCTCACCGCAGCGGTAACACAAATCACTCCTGTCAACGTCAGATTTGCACTGAACAGCCACGTGCCCTTTCTCAAAACATCTGAAGCAGCGCATGGGTCTTGGCTCCAGCAGCTTTACGTGAGCCATGATCCATGGCAGCCTCAGTGTGCCAA